>JAJKFI010000010.1:15518457-15556744 GCA_029204185.1 Lerista edwardsae
CAAACAAACAAACAAACAAACAAACAAACAAACAAACAAACAAACAAACAAACAAACAAACAAAGGTTCTCTACCTTCCATCCAAAGCATCAATCCTTTCTCTTTTATTTAAAAATGGAGGCCATTCATTGCCACTGAGCAGCTTCTGCATTACAGAAGCTGTTTATTGTTTAGAAGAGCATTTTCGGCCTCAGCAGGGTAAGATTAGCAATGACATTTGTCATGAAGAAAGAGAGAGAAAAAGGACAGCCTTAATGTTGACAGCCGTTGTTGATTTCCATCCTACCATTCTCAGAGCTCCTGCCGACATTATCACACTAACTCCAATATTAACATAAAATATTGAAAATACCATATGGATACCATTTGTGCATGTTTGCAAAGATTGTTTTTTAAATGTGCTGCTGCACGATCAATATTTATCATGAAAATGTATGAAATAGGAGAAAACATGTGAAAAAGAGAACTTTTCTGAAAACAGGAAGGATGTCACAGCCTTGGATTAAGTCAATAGTTGGGAACAGTTGCAATGATTGACATATTCAGGACAGCATCCAGAGATCCTTGGAACCATGGGAACTACATTTCCCATAATTTCTGATGGCCCTAGACGTTTCTGGGAATGAACACATTTCTGGGAATGCTTACCACCACCAGGGCATCTAATTTGAGATTATTAACAGATTTAAAAGACTGAGAGCGCAATCCTAACCTGAAGTTAGGCCAGCACAATTAGGCCAACAAAGTTTGGCTGGCACAAGGGCCACTGTAAAGTGCGTCTAGACCACTTTAGGAGTCAGGGAGGATGGTACACATCTGTGTGCTAGCCTCTCTGACTCTCTGAGTGGTCCAAACTGGCTTTATGGTGGCTTTTGTGCCAGCCAAACTTTGCTGACCAAATTTGGTGGCCAAATCCCTCCACCCAATGCACCTAAAAGCAACTTTGCAAAATACTGGTGGGGTCAACAACCAGGGAACTGCTGCTGAATGA
Organism: Lerista edwardsae; assembly: GCA_029204185.1. Taxonomy (NCBI): domain Eukaryota; kingdom Metazoa; phylum Chordata; class Lepidosauria; order Squamata; family Scincidae; genus Lerista; species Lerista edwardsae. Next base: position 15,519,449 of record JAJKFI010000010.1, read on the forward strand.
TAAACTACCAGCAAATGGGGACTGTGATGGAAGTGTTGACAGATCCTTACATTAGCAGCACCTCCTCTGTTATCTGTTCCACAGTGCATTAAATGCGCATGGCACCTGATAAACACATCCCACATTAAATCTGATAAAACTTCTACTGACTCATCCAGACAAGGAGCTGAACATGATAAACACGCTGGTCTATCGGATCCATCAGTTCCTGCAACAGATAAGTAAACAACTCAACATGATACAGTACATCACTGCCATGTGATTAAGGTCACCCTTTTAAGGAATTGCTTTCCTCCAAGTGAAATCTAAGCATTCCTACTGACCCAATGGGTGTTTTTCTCCCCCTATAATATTTTTACCATTTCTGAAGCAAGGACGCAGAGTGCACACAAATCTCTTGGCTCATGGACTAAGAGAACAATATAATAAACAGTAGCAATTTAAGTGATGTGTTGACTTAGAGGTTCCTGACATTATTATCACCATGCCAGTCAATCCGGTTTCCTCATCTTTGCAGAGAGTTTACTTGCTGTCACTGACAGTTTGAGATGAAATGGACTCTCTTTTTCTTACACATATGGAATGCAACTCAGGGTGCAATCCTAACCTTGAGTTAGGCCGGCATTGTGAGGCCAAAAACATTTGGCTGGCACAAGGGACACCATAAAGCATGTATGGATCACTCCCTGAGTCAGGGAGGATGGCGCACATCTGTGTGTGGCCTCTCTGACTTCAAGAGTGCTGTCCAAACTTTGCTGGTCTAACTGTGCTGGCTTAACTCAAGGTTAGGATTATGCCAGTGGTGTGATTCAAATGAATTAACAACCGGTTCTATGATGTCATAGCCGGAGCCAAAAAACCCCTGAAGCCAGCCAAGGTAAGCGAGTGGGCAGGGCCCGGCTATTTAACAACCGGTTCTATAGAACCTGGGCGAACCCCCTGAATCTCACCACTGGATTATGCCCTCAGAATGCAGAGCTCCTTGGCAGCCATGATGTGGTTACCTACATTCTGATGCCGAAGGTCAAAGTCTTAACCTTTCACCACTCTATGGTGTCCTCAGTGCCAGTACCAGGATGCTGGGCCTGGGAGGAGATGCCCTGTTCAGCTTCATGCCTCACCAAGCTTATTGGAGCAGGATGATGATGGGTGGCAGGCATTAGTGGCCACAGATGGGCACTCGAATTGGATTGACTTGACTCATGCAAAAATACTGTTTTTGATTACTCCAGTTTACTCAAGGCATGGACATTACTGACCCCAACTCGACTCATGACTAAAAGCCAGTGACTTGAAAAAAGTCACTTGACTTGAGTCTAGACTTGAGTCTAGACTCAAAATGACTTGAGTCTCTCTCGAGTCACTAGTGTGTATATTCTTGCTTACTTTTTTTGCTGCTTCCATGTTGTGCTGAAGTATCTCATGGGCAATCTGGAAGCCGGCATTCAGAAGAGGATGACAGCAGACATGGTTGGAGGGTATGCTGGTTCAAGGAGGTGGAGGCTGGGGGTTGAGATGAAGAAAAAGGCTTAAGCCATTGACTCAGGATTTGACTTGTTTCTCAAAATGGACTCACAAGTAGATACATTCAACATTTTGTTCATGCTGAGTTGCTACCAACATGCAATATGACTTGTGAGTCGAGTCACGGGATCACTGACCCGCAACTTGACTCGTTAAGCTCAGTGACTGGATAATATTTCTGGCAGTGGCTCCTCCACTTCACTCCTGACCAGCCAATGACATAAGGGGGCACAGCCATTTAAGAACATAAGAACATAAGAAGAGCCCTGCTGGATCAGGCCAAAGGCCCATCTAGTCCAGCTTCCTGTATCTCACAGCGGCCCACCAGGTGCCCCAGGGAGGCATGTAACAACAAGATGCTTACATCCTGTTGCCACTCCCTTGCACCCGGTACCAGTAGCCCACCACCTTTGTAAGGAGGTTGCACAATCCATCATTGCCTATAGCCCATGATGGACCTTTCCTCCAGAAATCTGTCCAATCCCCTCTTAAAGGCATCAAGACCAGATGCCATCACCACCTCCTGTGGCAAGGAGTTCCACAGATTAACTACCCGCTGGGTAAAAAAGTACTTCCTTTTATCTGTTTTAACTCTCCCAACCCTCAGCTTTAGTGGATGTCCCCTGGTTCTGGTGTTTTGAGAGAGGGAAAAGAACATCCCTCTATCGACTTTATCCCTTCCATGCATAATTTTGTATGTCTCAATCATGTCCCCCCTCAGGCGCCTTTTTTCTAGACTGAAGAGCCCCAAACGCTGCAGTCTTTCTTCATAAGGGAGGTGCCCCAGCCCCGTAATCATTTTTGTCGCTCTCTTCCGCAACTTTTCCAACTCCACTATGTCCTTTTTGAGATGCGGCGACCAGAACTGGACACAATATTCCAGGTGTGGCCTTACCATTGATTTGTACAATGGCATGATAATATTGGCTGTTTTATTCTCAACCCCTTTTTTAATGACCCCAAGCATGGAATTGGCCTTCTTAATTGCTGACGCACACTGGGTCGATACCTTCATTGAATTGTCCACCAGCACCCCAAGATCTCTCTCCTGAGCTGTCACAGACAGCTCAGAACCCATTAGCCTATAGGTAAAGTTTTGGTTTTTTGCCCCAACGTGCATCACTTTACATTTGTCTATGTTGAAACGCATCTGCCATTTGGCTGCCCATTCCCCCAACTGGGAGAGATCCTTCTGGAGCTCTTCACAATCGTCTCTGGTTTTTACCACCCGGAAAAGTTTTGTGTCATCCGCAAACTTGGCCACCTCACTGCTTATCCCTGTCTCCAGGTCATTTATGAATATGTTGAAAAGCACGGGCCCCAAGACAGATCCCTGGGGCACTCCACTTTTCACCTCTCTCCATTCTGAAAATTGCCCATTGACCCCCACTCTCTGTTTCCTGGCCCTCAACCAATTCTGGATCCATAAGAGGACCTGCCCTCTTATTCCCTGACTGTGAAGTTTCTTCAGCAGTCTTTGGTGGGGGACCGTGTCAAATGCCTTCTGAAAATCCAGGTATATGATATCCACAGGTTCACCCACATCCACGTGCCTATTGACCTTTTCAAAGAATTCCAAAAGGTTTGTGAGGCAAGACTTACCCTTACAGAAGCCATGCTGACTTTCCTTTAGCAGTACTTGTTCCTCTACATGTTTTAGGATTTTATCTTTGATGAGGCTTTCCACCATCTTACCCGGAACAGACGTTAGGCTGACAGGCCTGTAGTTTCCAGGGTCCCCCCTTCTCCCTTTTTTAAAGATTGGCGTGACATTGGCTATCCTCCAATCCTCTGGTACCGTGGCCGTTTGAAGGGACAAGTTGCATACTCTAGTTAAGAGGTCAGCAACTTCGTTCTTTAGTTCCTTAATTACTCTTGGGTGTATACCATCTGGGCCTGGTGACTTATTTATATGTAGTTTATCAATTTGATCTAAAACATCTTCTTTATTAACCAGTATCTGATTTAATTCCTTCGTTAGGAAGGGCTGTTCAGGCTGTGGTATCTGCCCAAGTTCTTCTGCTGTGAAGACGGACGCAAAGAATTCATTTAATTTCTCTGCAATCTCCAAGTCCCCTTTTATCTCCTCTTTCCCTCCCTCACCATCCAGCGGGCCAACCGCTTCTCTGGCAGGTTTCCTGCTTCTAACATATTTGAAGAAGCTTTTATTATTCCCTTTTATGTTGCTAGCCATGCGTTCCTCAAACGCTTTCTTGGCCTCCCGTATCACCTTCTTACTTGTCTTTTGCCAGAGTTTATGTTCTTTTTTATTCTCCTCACTGGGGCAAGACTTCCATTTACGGAAGGAAGCTTCTTTGCTCTTTACAGCTTCTCTAACTTTGTTTGTCAGCCATGCAGGCACCCTCCTGGACCTTGTCGAATCCTTCTTTCTTTGCGGTATACACTTCCGCTGGGCCTCTACTACTGTTTTTTTAAACAGCCTCCACATTTGTAGATGTGTTGCCAGGCACACTAGTGGTATATGTTTATGGGCTGACTCAGGGCCCAGTTAGGGCCAGCACCGGTGGTATGAGCGTACTGATAATAATAATAATAATAATAATAATAATAATACATGCATTTATATACCGCCTTTCTTAAGATCACCAGATTTCTCCAGTGACTACAACTCAAGGCGGTTTACATGGGCAGACTTTATTCATAAACCCGAAGGTTTTTACAATTTACAGAATGTTCTGTCTTTCAAGAACTACACACATTCAGATCTTCCTTTCTGGATTTAGCCTTCTTTCTTTAGCCACTCGTCTGTCTTCTGCTGGCTGATGCTTCCCTGCTCTCACCAGAGACGCAGCTGACCTTCAGCACACTCCTCCTCCCACGAGGCAGCTGAAGCTCAGCTTCTAATCAGCCGCAGTTGCAAGGTCTGCACTCTCAGAGACTTCCGGCAGTCCCGAGCTCACGACCTTGAGATCTTCAGCTGTATTTTCAGGCAAACGGAGGCATTAACCCTCTCAGCTAAATCTTCTGCCCCAGTTTAAGTGGTGCTGGTGTTGTAAAGGTGCCATACATCACATTCAGCAGCTGGCCCAGCACTGGTCCCAAGTGCCTGGAGGAGTCCACATGGTGGGTGGCAGATTTCACCGCCACTGGCGGTGCAGGATTTCTGAATGGTCAGGGAATATGGAACTGGGGGTGGCAGGGCAGGGGTGGGATGGATTTGACATGGAGGCCCTTAAGTCTGCGCCAGCAAAATAGCCTACACTAAATAGCTTGCACAGACCTGAGGAAGGCCATTGGTGGGCCTGTAGGCTTACCCAGGGGAACAAACATCCTTCTCCAAATGTGCCTCCAGTGGCTGCCAGTGGAGTAGCTGTTTGGTTACCAGTGCTCCCATTGTGCCCAGGCAGCTTAGGATTGGACTGCCATGCTGCTGGTACTCCCAATGGTATGGGTTTTTTTTTTCCAATGGTCAACCCAGATAGTTGGGTCATCTGATGGATGTGGGCCATTGGCCATGTCCCAATCTGGCGGAATCCTGATGCTGTTCCTGGTCATGCCCTTTAGGTACGATAGCAGCCACATTAAACTGGCAGTGTGCCAGTGGGGAAAAATAACCCCATATCTTGCTACATTACATTACCTTATGTTATGGTGGGGGTAAAAGTCTGATTTATAAGGGTAGATTTAAACCAGGGGTCTCCAACTTTTCACTACAAGGGTTGAAATATTTTACACATTTCTCAGGCCAAAAAATGTCAGCTTTATAAATGAATGAACAAGTTTTACTTGGATTTTTTTTTTTTTGTAATCAGCATGACTTGATCAAAACGAAAGAGAAATGTGACAACTACAAAGAAAAAATGCTGTACTTAAACTGAGGAATGATATATAATTGAGTAGACATGTCCAACTTTAGCAAAAAAAAAAAACACCCAATTAAATAGCAATTAAAAATACTGTATGTTATGTCCAACGTGCCAGATAATAACTTATGGGGGGCAGATGTGCCCCCCATGCCATAGTTTGGAGAGCCCTGAATGAACCAGAAGGGATTACTAAGAGTCCAATCCTGAGCCTTACAGTGTGGGGGTATGACTGTACCGCCCCTGCTGTTGTGCCACGAAAGGTGCCGTAAAGTACCTCCAGCACCAGTGGTAAGCTGTTACCACTGGTGCTGTTCTAATGCTGGGCCAACACTGTTCTAATGCTGGCCCCCAACGCCCGGAGGTGATGACATGATGCTGGCGGTAGTGAGTGCATGAGTCGCCGGCATTGCACCAGATCCAGGCAGGGCACGGTGGCGTTCTTGTGGAGGGGGAGGGGTGGAGCAGACCACTGGACTGGCAGGGACCTTCCCTGCCTGATCTTGGCCTCCGTATTGGGCCACGCGGCCCAACATGGAGGCCCTTGCCTCTGTGCCAGCTAAATTGCCAGGGCAGAGGCGAGTAGACCCATCGCCTGCCTGTGCCCTTACTGCAGGGGAAGGGGACAAACGTCTCCTTCTCCCACTGAGCCTCCTGCCTGGCTGCCTCAGGATGCAGCTCCCTGGCTACCACTGCTTGCACAGGGGGTTGGGCAGCTCAGCATCAAGCTGTTAATGTAGCTGAGAGTGCAACTGGAATTAGGCCAGCACAGTTAGGCCAGCAAAGTTTGGCCAACATCAGGGCCACTGTAAAGCGCATTTGGACCACTCTCTGAGCTAGGAAGGATGGCGCACGTCTCTGTGCTAGCCTCTCTGACTCGGAGAGTGGTCCAAACATACTTTATGGTAGACCTTGTGCCGGCCAAACTTTGCTGGCCAAACTGTTCAGGCCTATCTCCAGGTTAGGATTGCACCCTGAATTTCATATGAGTCTTTACTCCCTGGCTTTCAAAACCAAGTGTCTGAACATGTCTTCTACCATGCTTGTGTGTGTGTGTTTGTGTGTGTGTGTGTGTGTGTGTGTGTGCAATTTTTTCAGGGAAGGCTTACCTGCTTTGGTTCCTCCCTGTTGTGGTTTGTCTGTGCAAAGAGATGCCGCCTTGTCCCTTAGAGCTCAATAGATGTCTTCCCTTCTACCTTCCAGAATGAACAAAAATGACAACTCTTTTCAAGAGACTTCTCTTTCTATTTTATCACCATGTAGTGCTAAACTGATGTTAGCCGGTCAAATAGTGTGAAGACAGCATTTAGTCAGTGCTTGACAAAAAACAAGCATTGCACACATAGCAAACTGAAAAAACAAGTATACATCTGTTCCAACCCAGAGATGATACACTTTGAACAGGAAGCATGAGACATTCAGGTCTCCATCTCTTTCCAACTTGCAAGCAAGGGTCTCAAAAAATCTGCCTTAATTTTGAAAAATTGCCGCACTCTCAACAAAGAACATCTCTTGAATCTGCTGGAGTTCTGTTCCGGACACCACTGTGGATACCTGAAACCGTGGATGCTGGGGATGCCTCTTTAAAGATAGGAAAACATCAGTGATTTTGTTGCAACAAGAACCCCGCCGATTATGCTTTTCAAGCTGCAGGAATTTGCAAGAGTGTGATGGAGCCTTGGGAACTTGTTTTTATATATAAAGCGATCAGCTTATTTGTACAGATCATCTACTGATGCTGACTGCCTGCTGCCAACACCCCATCACTATGTTCTTCTAAGGGACTTAGCCCATTGAGGAGGTACCTGCAGATTGCACCTCCTAACAGTGGGTGTAGCTACAGATTGTGTCACCCTTGATGAGCCTGCTAATCCCAAATCCATCATTTGGACTTGCATGAATTGAGTGAGGATCGGCACAATATCCACGTGGGTGTAAGCTGCAATGAATCATATTCCCAGATCCAGGGGTGCCTTGTGAAAAGCAGAAATAAGAGCAACATCGACTGCAGGAACTTCAGGAGCTGCAAAGAATGATACAACATTCCATCAGCTAGAGTGTTCCATGATGCAGCAGGTGAGCCAGCATTTTAAGAGCCTCTGCCCCTTTAGGAGCAGAGTTGCTGCTTGCCGTGGCTGGGGAGGGTAGCCTGACGAGGACCACCTGTTGGCAGGCTGCCTGACGCTGAGCTCTTGTCCTTTTCCCTCCGTTTTCCAGGTGAGCCAGCATTTTAAGAGCCTCTGGCTTGCCAGAGGCGCGAGCCGAAGGGCAAGAGCCAAAGGGCTCTTTGCCCGTGGCTCTTCGCCGGTGGAACGGAGCCGGAGCCCAGCTGCTACCATCAGCCACCCTGCCTGTTTCTCCCGAGGATCTTCAGTGGCCAGCCACGCTCCGGTTTTTCATACTCCGGGAGCTTAGCAGCCTGTCAGCAAGCCTACTACCAGCCTTTTAATTGAGCGGGTGAGAGTCTGAATGTGTGGGCTCCTGTCCTGAGTGAGAGTCAGGCCAGGAGCGGTGAGCGTACTTCCTGCCTCGGTGAGAGGGGGGCAGGGAGGGACAGTTTTTAGAGGGCCTCTGTGAGAGGGAGGCAGAGATCTGCAGCAACCCAAACCTCTGTGTGAGGGGGGTTGGGGTTGCTGCAGTGGAGGTAGTTGTGCGTGTGTGTGAGTGTCTGTGTTTTTAGTTTGTGTATGCTGTTGTAGGCTGAAGGTAGTCCCTGCCAGAAATATGTGCTTAACACCACGAGGGAGCTCAGGGGAGGGAAGGGGGGCCACCATCAGCAGAGTTACGGGTCACGGAAGGTATGGCGGTGGGGGTTGGGCCGGACATTACAGGAGAAGGAGGGTCAGTCGTCGACAGACTGTCCCTCTTTCTGGCCCTTCGCTCACCCCTCTGACCCTGGGTACTCCTGGCAACAGCCCCCTAGGTCTGAAGCTGCTGCTTCTGAATGCCAGGTCGGTTAATAATAAGACCTGTCTGATCCAGGATCTAATCCTGGAGGAGAAGGCCGACCTGGTATGTATCACGGAGACCTGGCTGGATGAGCTGGGAGGGGTCAGTCTTTCCCAGATTTGTCCACCGGGTTTCCAGGTACTGCAGCAGCCACGACTTCAGGGGCGGGGAGGCGGGGTTGCAATGGTCTATCGGGATTCCATCCGTCTCACCAGATACTCTGTTCAGCACTCCACCGGGTTTGAGTGCCTTCGCGTTGTGTTGGAGGGGCGAGACAGAATAGGGATTCTGTTGGTGTGCCGCCCGCCTTGCTGCCCAGCAGTCTCCCTGCCTGAGCTGATGGAGTTGGTCTTGAGCGTGGTGTTGGAGTCCCCCCGCCTTTTGGTATTGGGGGACTTCAATGTCCATGCCGAGGCCCCGGGAACAGCTGCGGCTCAGGACTTCATGGCCTCCATGGCAACCATGGGTCTGTCTCAAAGAATATCTGCCCCAACACATGATGCGGGACACACGCTGGACCTGGTGTTTACTGCTGGGCAGGATGATGGCGATCTGGAGGTGGAGGAGATTAAGATCACTCCTTTGTCATGGACAGATCACTTTCTGGTGGGATTTAGGCTTGTTGCAGCCTCCTACCTCTGCAATGGCGGGGGATCGCATTCTATGATCCACCCTCGGAGGCTGATGGATCCAAATGGATTCCTGAGGGCTCTGGGGGATTTTCCTGTTGCTAGAGTTGGAGATCCACCCGGCGCCCTGGTCGACCTCTGGAATACGGAGATGGCCAGGGCCCTGGATGAGATCGCTCCCGAGCGTCCCCTGCCCAATCGCAGAATCAGAGCAGCTCCTTGGTTTTCTGAGGAGCTGCGGATGATGAAGCGGCAGGGCAGGCGTCTAGAGCGTCAGTGGCGAAAGACTCGTGCCGAATCTGACCGTACCCAGGCTAGAGCCCAGTTAAGATCATATTCTAGGGCGATGGTGGCAGCTAAGAGAGCTCACTTCTCTGCCACCATTGCTTCTGCGGAGAACCGTCCAGCTGAGCTTTTTCATGTGGTCCGTAGCCTTCTACATCTGCCCCCCCCTATTGGAGGGGAGGATCACACGGAGGCTCGCTGTGACGAATTTGCAAACCATTTTGCAGAGAAGGTCGATCAGATTCGGCACGACTTGGACGCCGCTGTGGGCATTTCTAGTGATGTCCCTGGGGAACCTGTCTATCCTACAATTTGGGATTCTTTTCAGCTTGTAGAACCTGAGGATGTGGACAGGATTCTCTGCAGTGTGAGACCTGCTCCTTGCCCGCTCGACCCTTGCCCAGCATGGCTAATTAGAGCTGCCCGGGGAGGGCTGGCCGAGTGGACGGGGAGGGTGGTGAATTCATCTTTGAGGGAGGGGGTGCTGCCGCCTGCTTTGAAGCGGGCGATAGTTCGCCCCCTCCTGAAAAAACCCTCCCTGGATCCCACTAATCTAAATAACTTTCGGCCAGTCTCAAATATCCCATTTCTGGGCAAGGTGATTGAGCTGGTGGTGGCGTCCCAGCTGCAGAGGGTTCTGGAGGAAACGGACTATCTGGACCCATTCCAATCTGGCTTCAGGCCGGGGTTTGGGACGGAGACTGCCTTGGTCGCCTTGGTGGATGACCTACGCCGAGGAATGGACAGGGGGAGTGCGTCCCTGTTGGTCCTGCTGGACCTCTCAGCGGCCTTCGACACCATCGACCATGGTGTCCTTCTGGGTCGGCTGGCTGGGTTGGGGCTTGGAGGCACTGTTTTGCAGTGGTTCCGCTCCTTCCTGGCTGACAGATCCCAGAAGGTGGTGCTGGGGGATGCTTGTTCGGCACCCCGACCTCTTAAGTTTGGGGTGCCGCAAGGGTCTATCTTATCCCCCATGCTATTTAACATCTACATGAAGCCGCTGGGAGAGGTCATCCGGGGGTTTGGGGTGGGGTGCCATCAATATGCTGATGACACCCAACTTTATCTCTCCTTTCCCCCTGATTCTGAGGAGGCAGTTGAGGTCCTGAATCGTTGTCTGGAGGCAGTTGGGGGCTGGATGAGGGCGAACAAGCTGAAATTAAATCCGGATAAGACAGAGGTGCTCTTGGTCCGGAAATCCACAGCTCGGGTATTGGACTATCGCCCTGCTCTGAATGGGGTTGCACTCCCTCTGAAGGAGCAGGTCCGCAGCTTGGGGGTTCTCCTGGATTCACAGCTGCACCTGGAGTCTCAGGTGTCGGCGGTGGCCAGGGGAGCCTTTGCTCAGCTTCCGCTGATCTGCCAGCTGCGACCGTACCTGAGCTGCGCGGACCTGGCCACAGTGACCCATGCCCTAGTGACATCTAGATTAGACTATTGCAATGCGCTCTACGTGGGGCTGCCTTTGAAGACGGTTCGGAAATTACAACTAGTACAGAACGCGGCTGCTCGGGTGGTTGCTGGGGCACGTCGGTTTGACTCTGTCGAGCCACTGCTTTGGCGACTACACTGGCTGCCGGTTCTGTTCCGGGCCAAATTCAAAGTGCTGGTGTTGACCTTTAAAGCCCTTTACGGCTCGGGCCCAGGGTATTTGAGGGACCGCCTCCTCCCATATAATCCGACCCGTACTCTGAGGTCATCTGGGGGGGCTCTCTTGACGGTGCCGCCACCAGGAGAGGTGAGAGGGGTGGCGGCCAGTAGGAGAGCCTTCTCGGTGGTGGCACCCCAACTTTGGAATACCCTCCCCTTGGAGTTAAGAACTGCTCCCTCCTTGGCGGTATTTCGGCGGGGGCTGAAGACCTTTGTATTTCAGCAGGCTTTTAGTTGCTGACAGGCTGGCTGGCTGGCTTTTTTTGCATTCTTTTTATATATTTTATGATCCTAGGGATTAATTTGTTGTATGTTGTATTTTTAATAGTGTTTTTATTGTCTTTTAATACTGTTTTTAATTGTTTTTTACTGTGTTTTTAACCTTGTAAATGCCGCCTTGAGGGCCTTGTGGCGGAAAGGCGGGATACAAATCAAATAAATAATAATAATAAAATAATAATAATAATAATCGTTTAGCTCAGTTATGCATGTTTCCTATGCAGAAGGTTAAATCTTTGACATCACCAGGGAAAGATGGGGAAGATACCCGTTGAAAGCCCTCACAAGCCACTGCCAGTCAATATAGACAATACTAAACTAGCCCAGGAGCAGGAGCGTAGCTAATGAATGTGTAGCCCAGTGCAGAGGGCAAAATGTTGCCCAGAAGTGACATCACAACAAGAAGTAATGTCACAATTGTAGTTTTGTTTTCTCTGGTTCTGGGGGGCATAACTTTTGATTGAATGAAAATATTGCACGCCAGTTTGTTTCATTGCATTTGGCATGAAATTCCACATCGAATGGGATATAACATGAGAGTATTATTCCTAATAAACATGATTTTTAACAAACTGCAATTTTTACATGACATGTGCATTTTTGTTTTTAGGTTTTTTGGCCTTAATGTTTGATAGAATAAAGTTATTACACTCTGGTTTGTTTCATTGCATTCTGCATTAAATTACCTTTCCAATGATATATAACATGATGGTGTTATTCATACATACCAAGGTTTTCACAATTTTGGTGATGAATGCCAAGCTCAGCTTGTTGCCCCCCTAAAGCTTGTTGCCCAGTGCAATTGCACCCCTCTGCACTTCTTTAGCTATCCCTGTACCCTGGGGTTTCAAACTCGTTTCATACAGTGAGCCGAATAGCATTCATGGCACTTGCTGAGGGCCGGAAGTGACACAATTAAGCAGGAAGTGATGTCATTAAGCAGATGAGGGCCAGAAATGAGTTTCTATGTGTGAATAAACTCATTAGTTGCACAGGCAGAAGAGAAAATGTGGCAATCTGGCTCATAATTTCAAGACACGGGAGGTCCCATTTATCACACTGGGAGAGCCCAATTATATCGAAGGTAGGAGAAATTGCTTCTGGGGGATGCATCTGGGCTGCGGGCCTTACGTTTGACACTCCTGAGGTAGCCAGAACAATGGTATGACTCAGTAGAAGGCAGCGTCAGATCTCCCTAAAGTCCACTGCTAAGGGTCAGGCAGTGGTGTTCCTATCGGGGGACGGGACAAAAGGTGAAGTATTTCAGGAGCCTGAGCTCCTGTGTAATGTGGCCCCCCTTGCCTTCAGAGCCCTTCATGGCTCATTGAGGAAAGCATCTGTCAGCTCTCCGAGCAGCAAATGGCTCTGGAGGTGAGAGGGAGGGGCCACGTTACACGGGAGCTCTGGCTCCTGCAACACTTAGCATTCCTTCCCCCAAGGAACACCACTGGGGTTAGGGGGAGGGTCTTCTCTGGCTCCTGCAGCACTTAGCATTCCCTCCCCCAAGGAACACCACTGGGGTTAGGGGGTGGGTCTTCAGCAGCAACGGGGAATGCAGTGTAGGGGGGATATAAGGGAAAAGGAGGAATACACTGATGCTATGAAAATTGGCAGTGGCCCTTGCCTCCACTAGCATTTCCTCTCAAGGCTTCCAGGTACCACCTTCCTGTTCATTCCCCTTCGGCACCACCTCCCGGGCTGCTGCTGCTGAGGTCCTCTGATTTTGCTAGTGCAGATCTGAGTAGCCTCATTGGGCAGGGTGGAGCTTGACATGGGGTAAAGGAATAAGTAAAGTAGTTTCCTGTGCAAAGCACAGGCAGCCCAATCCTGAACCGCCCTGCTCCCATAGGAGCAGGGGCACCAAAATGGCTACCGCTGCATCCCACAGCAGCCAGGCAGCCTCTGGAGGCGCATCAGGAGAAGAGGATATTTGTCCCCTTCCCCCGGGAAAAGCCCCACCGCCCGCAATGGGCCTCCTCAGCTCACCGCTGGCTATTTTGCAGGTGGTGAATCAAGCGGCCCCATGTAGGGCTGCCTGGTGCGAGGTGGGGGTTTGGATCTGGTGGTGGAAGCCTGAGGGCCAGCTCCTCTCCCTCCCCACCTCCTCCCCACCCCTAATGGCCAGCACCGGCTGGTCTGTCCGCTCGTGTTGGGGTCAGGCGCCAACTCAATGCCACCCCAGCATGAGTGGTGAGGTGTCGCAGTTGTGCTTTACGACACGTTTGTGACACTTCTAACCAGAGGTAAACACATTCCACCTGTGATGTGGGCCATAGGGTCAGGCCCTTAGTCATTACTAACTCATGAGGACGATGCCACATTGTGACATTTACTAGGCAGGCTTGGTTGCACAGGATGGTTTGCCATTGCTTTCCCTAGTTATCTTCACTTTCCCCCAGCAAGCTGGGTATTCATTTCAGGCCACAATCCTATCCACATGTACCTGGGTATAAGCCCAATTGACCATTATGGAACTTACTCCTGAGTAGACATGCATAGGATTGGGCTCTTACTGCCCTTGGAAGGATGGAAAGCGGAGTCAACCTTGAGCCAGCTCCCTGAGAACCCAACTTCCGCCAGGATCTTGGGGAATGCAGTACTGCAGCCTTGCCACTCTGCACATCACAAGGCTCTTGGGGGTAAGGGAATAAATCAGTGATGTCATGCAGGGGGAACGCGGGGGAACTCAGTTCCACTAGTTAAAATTAGGGCTGACTCCGCCCACTTCACTCTCCCTCCTCCCCCCTCCCAATTCCTCTGCAAAGAGCTTTTCTTCTTGGTTGGCCGGCACTCAGAGGGTTAAAGGGAGCGACTCCGGATTCCTAGGGGGGCGAAGGCAGTGATGTCATTCAGGGGGAACGGACCAGAACGGGCGTTCCGGATCCTAACGGGCTCCGTGGCTGGTTCCGGGTTCCCGACAAGTGCCAATCAAAAGTGAGTTCCTGTTCCTAAATCATTTGAATGACACCACTGGAATAAATGTTCCATTATCCCAAAGAGCTCTCCAGCCTGCTCAGTCCCAGTGCTGGATACAGCATGGACCTTGCAACCCCACTGCGCCATGCTGAAGAGGAGTGGGTTGTCGGCTGACTGATTTATGGCTGAAACCAATTAGAGTTTGGAATCTTAATAGGTGCTCAGTTCAAATGCTTTTGAACAGCGAGATCAGCAGTAAAAAAAAAAAAGACAAACCAGAGAATTACAGAGACACAGGGCATAATCCTAACCTGGAGTTAGGCCGGCACAGTTGGGCCAGCAAACTTTGGCCAGTACAAGGACACCATAAAGTATGTTTAGACCACTCTCAGAGTCAGAGAGACCAGCACACAGATGTGCGCCATCCTCCCTGACTCCGAGAGTGGCCCAAACGCTCTTTACGGTGGCCCTTGTGCCAGACAAACTTTGCTGGCCCAACTGTGCCTGCCTAACTCCAGGTTAGGATTGTGCCCATAGTCTATTGGTTGTGGTGCCAATTTTTTTTTTCTCCTGCAAGATTAATTTGTGAGTTACAGTTCAGGCTGTATTAAATAAAATTCCTTCATTCCCTCCACTCTCTTTGTACCTGGCATTGTTGTTCCTTCTCGTCAGGCAGTGTCAGCAGCCAATCTAGACCTGTTGACACAACAATATATATTTCATTTAGCCTATTCACAGGACTGAGTCGAATGAAATAACGCTGAGCTCCATAAAAGCAAAGGTGCAAGTGCTGTTGTGGAAGATCAGTATGCCAACAGCATAATGAATTATTGGATCAGAATATCATTTGTTTGCAAGATATCCATTGAAAGTTCATATTTCTCCTGGAGGCAAAAATGAAAAATAATGCATTTCCTGACATTTTACAGGAGAGAGTCGCAGCCTGTTTGGCTCCAGCTAAATGGAAATATCACAGGAGACATGAATTCACACAACACAGTGGATTTCATTTGCATCAAAGCCAAATATAGCGGCTCATTCGGGATAAGACACTCGCCATAGCTGGCACAATATCAGCAAGAAGATTACTCACTAACTGGTTACTCCCAGGTAAGTGTGGATAGGATTGCAACCTGAGGTACCCACATTTATTTTGTAATAAAATGTGCTTTGTATTGTGTGGTTCAGGGGTTCTCAAAAGTTATAGAGGCCCTAGAGCAGTGATTTTCAACCTTCTTCATCTGATGGCACACTGAGGGTACAATCCTAAACTGTGCTGGAACAGGCAGACCGGCAGGCCTGCACTGTATCGGTATTAACCCAGTATGTATCCACCTTCGCTGGAGATGCACTCTATTAACCCATTAATACCATGCACTCTATTAACCCGGTATGTATCCACCTTCAGTTAGGCCATGGCTTGACTCCATTTGGTACAACGTGGCTCCAGAGTGTGGGAAAGAGCTGAAACTACATGCCTATCTTCTTTGTGTTTGCAAAAGGTGTGAGGTCATAGCTGGGGTCAGGAATGCAAATCTAATC
Source organism: Lerista edwardsae (assembly GCA_029204185.1). Taxonomy (NCBI): domain Eukaryota; kingdom Metazoa; phylum Chordata; class Lepidosauria; order Squamata; family Scincidae; genus Lerista; species Lerista edwardsae. Next base: position 15,535,047 of record JAJKFI010000010.1, read on the forward strand.
AAGAAGGTTCCATTCAGCTAGTAATGCAATCAGGAGAAACCGACCTTTATCCTGATAGGATAATTAATTGTGCCAGAGGGGTATAGAAATTACCCAGGTTTGGGGGATATAACAGCACACCCACCATCGAGACCATCCGGGTTAATACCTATCAAGACCGTGAACCCCCTTGGTTGTACATTAGGCCTCCAAATGTTTCCAACCCGGTAGGACGGCAATAGGTCAGTGCATTAATAAAGTAGGATGTAAAAAAAGAGAATCAATGTTAGAACCAGGTGGATACATGCATTAATAAAGTAGGATGTAAGGTGGATACATACTGGAGTAGACGAGTGCGTCTCCAGCGAAGGTGGATACATTCCGGGTTAATACCCACTGTATCTAGTGCAGCTGGGGAGGCTGCTGGAGCCTCCCCAGGGCAAGGACATGTTCCTACCCTTGCACCAGGGGAGATTCCAGCCTCCCCTATGGCTTCTTGGATCTGTGCCCACGAAATCGCGGGTGCAGGTCCAAGGAAGCTGCGCGGCCGGAATTGGGGCCCCATGCCCACTGGCCCGCCCACCCCTTGCCCAGTTCCTCCCTCCCACCCACTCTCCCTCCTCCCCGTATTGCCCTTGTGCCAGCCGCTCTCCAGAGGGTAGCTCTCTGCCGGCGCTCTTGGGCAGACGCTACTCCCAGCATCAGCCCCGAGTGCTCTAGCACCGATGCGGGGGGTTCCAGTCGGTGCTCCCATGTCGGCGCCAGTGACGAAGCACCGGCCCAACAATGTTGCATCGGCGCCATGTCGGGTTCAGGATTGTGCTGTGAGAAAGTACTAAAATTGTCAATAAATATGATCAGGTTTTTGAGAATTGATAAAGTGCACTGTAAAATACAGGGTTCTTGGCAGACTCAGCTCACACAGGACAGGTGCAGCTTGGGCATTTTATTATAACAGCAACAGGACAAACTCTGACTGAACACAAGCAACAGGCCTAACTAACTGCAGGATTCATCTAGCTCCAGTCTCCTGATTGGAAGGGTGATTAACTCCGCCCCCGGCCCTCTAGCTGAAGTTTAACCCCTTGCTATCCTCCTGCCTACACAACATTCCCATCGGTCCTAGTAATAATATAAACAACCTTTTGCCAAATTCCCGTGGCACACCTGTGGAGCTCTTGCAGCACACCAATGTGCTGTGGCACAGTGGTTGAAAATGGCTGCCGTAGAGGCTGCTGCCTGATTCATGAATGCCAAAGGGTGTGGCTATGATGGTGATCATGTGGGCACTCCCAGCAGTGTTATGCTGCCGGAACGCTGGACGGGACATCCGGGTGATCGACAGCCCGCCCGTCACGTTCCGGAGTGTTATGCCGTTTGCGTAACCAATTACGCCGCTTGGGTACGGTACGCAAACGACGTAATGCTTCGGAACGCGACGGGCGGGCTGTCGATCACCCGGATGTCCCGCCCAGCGTTCTGGCAGCATAACACTGCTGGGCACTCCCCATCAGCTCGCCATCTCTCTCAGCTTGTTGCCTAAAGCCCCGTTTTCCACAAGCTTCACCCAACAGCATACGTGTGGAGGGAGCAGAAAGAGCACAGCGTTGTTGCTACGATCTCGCATCTCCATTCCCAGCTTATTTATAAGAATGCCTTTTATTCCTCCAACCCTCCCGAATCTTCTTTGTTGCAGGGGAGATGCATCGGCCTCTAATTCCCTCCTGGTAATTCTATAAATAAAGAGCTATAAATGTTTCAGTGGCCCCATTGAATCAGATGAAGGTGATAGGAAAACAGCAAATGATCAAAATGATTCATCCGGGAAGAATTGTTTTGTAAAAGGCAGAATTACAAGCATTTCTGAAGATGCTGACATTGTTTATAGGAAAGCAAATGCAGAGTGAATAAATTACAACTACCTGTGCTGAGCCGCCTTGAATAAGGATGCTGGTTTATAAGTCAATAAGGAAGTACCATCTGCTCTGTTCGAACACTTGCAAGTCTTGCATTTTAGTCTACAGGTACCTAAAACCCTGACAAAATATTTTGTACTGATCTCTTGAATTTTTCCTTGTGCCACTTTCAACTGATGACGGAGAACGTGATCACATTCATCACTTAATTTGGGGGTTCCTTTCTTCCTTGCTTGTATTTGGGCTTGTGTTTTTTAAAGCAATTTCTCTGCCACACTATACAATTGCAGTTTCACCCTACTGCTGGGAGTGGAAATGAACCTCTGGTAAATATAGACTGAAGGAATAATTATGGATAATTTAAAGGCCCCAAAGGAACAAAATGCAGGATCTCACTAAGTAGCATTGCCGTTTCAATTCTGTACTGTTACGTGGGTAGAAAAAGAATAGCCGTCTTTATAGTTTACCTGTTGGGGGCCAAAACAGCAGTTGGCCATACCTGAAAGGTGTGTTCTCTAGCAGAATCCTTACAGTTGTCATTTGAGTGCAGTGGGCAGCAGTAGCACTGATGAGCTGGCTGGAATCCGGGGTGGGGTGATGCACTGATAGGAAACCACTCCAGGTCTTTCTGATCGTATTTATATATTTTAATGCAACCCAATGAACGAAGGAACAAAGGACAAACACACAAGCAAGTGGTGTGGGCAGCCCATCTTGATGCTGGCACTCCCTATCTGTCTTGAAATGAAGGACATTTTGAAATTTACCTAGGATAGAAGGCTGAAATGTAGGACATGTTCTGGAAAAGGACAACGTCTGGTCACCCTGACCATGGGATGTCCCTGTTTGCCCCTCCTATCTGTTCCTCCAAGCACCGCCATCTTGTGAAATCCAAGATCTTGTGAGATCCAAGATGGCGGCACCCAGCTCATCCAGGAAGAAGAGGCTGCAGGGGTATCATGAGACACTTTAAGTATGGGAACCACTGCCATACCCCAAGTTAATGCCTTTCCTTTCTATACAGAGAGTCTAAGCAGGGACTCTCTTCAACATTTTTTCAGTCCAAAAGAATAGATATTTCAGTTTTGCCTCGGACATTACCTGAATAATACTCTTGCATCCCTGTGCTATCTTCTCTGATCTTTTTCCATTTAAAGCGGCTGTGCTTAATCTTCCTGAAATCTAGCCGCACCATTTCTTAGCGGAATGCTGTGGCATCCTACTATGGTGGCAGAACAAATTGTATCTTTGTTGTTTGATGTCGCTTTAATACCGACACAATGAACAGCGCAAAAATGTCTTGCATAATCTTCTTAACCATCCCAACTGAGGCCTGTCCCAGCTGGCTGCGAGTAGATTAAATAATAATTGAATAAGGTTACACGCATAATTTGTTTAATTGGCGTGTCAAGATCAAAGAGGAAATGTTGTTAACAGCAGAACACTAGATTTATTGAATGGCAAGATTATACCTAGGAGTGTGTCTCCGGAAGCTTACCTGTTGGGTTGCTCCAGATATAAACAGTGTGCCTATACCTGTACCTTTAACCATTGTATAGAAGAGGAATTTGGGCATCATGGAAGGGTTGCAAAAGCTACAACTGCCCAAATTCCCTCTTCTATACAATGGTTAAAGGTACAGGCACTTTGTCCCAGTTTGTATCTGGTAATCCTACTTATAATGGGCCTGAGCGGCTTTCTGAGGCCTTGAATCAGTTGAGTCATCTTTTATTGGCTCCCAATAAAAGGCTTTGAGGTGGGGCCGGTTTGTCATAGTCAATGCTGAAATCCATGGATGTCGGATCAGGGAATAATATGGGCTCTTTGTACATTCATACTAACAAACATGCTTCTCTTATGTGCAGCTAAAGACAGGGCTAGCCCAACCTTGGATGGAGGCAGGGTCACCCCCTGCTACCCTCCCATTTTGGGGGTGGCCTCTCAGACACTCCCTTGCAGCCTAGCACCCAGGGGCGGGGGCTCCCTGGCTACCCTCTTCATATGCCACTTGCTAATATGCACTCTAGACCTGCCTTTCCCTCTTCTTTTGCCCTTAGCACAGCGAGTTGATCCGCTGTTGCTGGGCTTTCGACCGCAAGGTTGGGAGTTCAAGACTGCGTGACGGAGTGAGCTCCCGTTGCTTGTCCCAGCTCCTGCCAACCTAGCAGTTCGAAAGCACATAAAAATGCAAGTAGATAAATTGGCACCACTTCGGCGGGAAGGTGACGGCGTTGTGTGCGCTACGGCGTAGAGTCATGCCAGCCACATGACCACGGAAGCTTGTCCTTGGACAAAACGCCGGCTCTACGGGCTTTGAAACGGATATGAGCACCGCCCCCTACAGTTGGTCATGACTAGACCATTCGGTCGTGGGGAAACCTTTACCTTTTATGGCTGCTTCAAGCCAGTTATGAAATTGCTGTGGACTCCCTATTTTGGGTTTATTATTCCGGCATACCCATAACCCATGAGGGTTATTTGGCTGTGTCAGCAGCCCTGTTCTGAAAGGAAATAGTATTCTCCCAGACTGCAACTGGATATTCAAGATATTATGTATATTAAAGGAATGTTAATCAGCATTTCTATCCGGACAGTTTCAGACATGCCTGGATTCCACACTGTAATTCTTATTCGAACCTGTTTAATCTTTTAGGAGTCATTGGTTTCCCTTCATGAGTTGCTAAAGATCAATAGGTTTCTGGTACAGCATTTATTTTATTACTCCTAACGACATTTCCTCCCTTTTTTTTGTACTGTGCTGCTTTGTTTCTAGGGATGGCGTATATGAAGTTTATAAAAATTTAAAGTAACACTCAGTCTTCTGGTGCCTTTCCATCCTCACTTTTTTAAAAATGGGACAAGCTAAAATGAAATCAAATGTATCATTAAACAGTAACATTAAAATGTCATCTACTGTTTGGAGCAGATGGGTCATAACTTATTTCATCATGTGCTTCAACTTTCTTCAACAAAAAAAATTCTTTTGTCTGCACAATTTGGAGAGCCTTTGGGTACAAATTTAACCTGGAGTTAGGCCGGCACAGTTAGGCCAGCAAAGTTTGGCCGGCACAAGGGGCACCGTAGTTTTGGACCACTCTCAGAGTCAGAGAGGCCAGTACACGGATGTGCGCCATCCTCTCTGACCCAGAGAGTGGTCCAAATGAGCTTTATGGTGGCCCTTGTGCCGGCCTAACCCCAGGTTAGGGTTGCACTCTTCCTTGCCTTTTATTCTTTTTTTTTATTTATGTAACAACAAATACAAATCAACAAACAATACAAACACATACAAAAGAAGGGTGCAAAATACCATAAGCGTGTTTACATATCAGCTCCTTCTAAATTTTCTTTACCTAGTTTACATCTAATTCAACTTATAATATCCTTTTTCTACTTATAAAGTTCAGTAAGTTCTCCATTTTCTTAACATAGAAAAGAAAAAAACAAATTTATCTTGCATGGTAGGAGAATAAAAATAACACTTTTGCAAGTCTCTCTCTCGTCTCTCTCTCTCTCTCTCTCTCACACACACACACACACTCTTGTATGTAGCAATGGATGTTTTATACAAAGTATACATGCATGCATAAATACAGACAGACAGACAGACAGACAGACAGACACGCACGCACGCACGCACGCACGCACGCACACACACACACCTACTTTTTCAAGAGTTTCTCTGTGAGCATTCACAAATGTTTTCCTTTTGAGACAATCCTGTTTCAAGGGACTTCAGAACATCAAAAATAATCTGCTATGCATACCAGATTTTCTGCTCTTTTAATGCCAGAAAACTCCCAACACACAGACTCAACCCTGTGATTTCCCTCTTCTCTCACCAGAGGTCTCCCACTAACCACCAATCTTTCAACAGACAGCTAGAATGGATACTATTGCAATTTTATTCACCATCAACCCAAACATACAAGATATTGTATAGAGGGTGGATTCTCCCTCACTGGATGCTTTACAGGCACCTGCTGGAGATGTTCTAGGAGGACTTCCTGCTAAAGGCTGGGAGTTAGACTAGATGACCTTGTAAGTTCCTTCCAACTCTATGATTCTATGATTTTCTATTATCCTTTAAGGCAAAAGACAGAAAAAAGGAAGGTGTCAGAGGATGGTTTTATGATGTCTAGGCATCCTAGATTGGCCTGTCAGACTACCTCATGGTTATTGCAGGACTCAGGATAGCCCAACGTTCCACTTTGAAAATCTTGAAAATTGTGCTGTAACTCTAGATTTTGTTAACTCAGGAACGGATAACTGTTCTGGAACAGATAACATGGAGCAAGGGGGCCTGCAGGAGGAGTGGGAGATTGGTGGAAAGCCAAAAAATGGAAGAAGCACTTGGCATATAAGCATTTGAATGTTGGCTCTTGGTAGTGCTAAGTGCCCCAGGATGCAATCCTAACCTGGGTAGGCTGGCACAGTTAGGCCAGCAAAGTTTGGCTGGCACAAGGGACAAAGTATGCTTGAACCACTCTCTGAGGTAGAGAGGCCAGCTCACAGACATGCAGCATCCTCCCGGACTCCGAGAGTGGTCCAAATGTGTTTTACGATGTCCCTTGTGCCAGCCAAACTTTGCTTAGGTACACCCCTGCCATGTTCAGGGCTGGTTCTCGGAGGGTGGAACTGGGTGGGATGTGGACAGGCCGACCCAGGGAGAGGGTGGCTTTGGGATGTGGCCATTAGGTCACATCCAAGGCCTTATCCCCAGGCCGGGTACCCCCAATTCAGACAGCTTGGCTTCCTCGGACCTGCACCCACTATTTTGCAGATGCAGGTCTGAGGAACCCGTAGGAGAGGCTGGAACCTCCCCTGGTGCAAGGACACAAACGTTTCAAATGACCCCCCCCCATTTTAGTGGATATCTTGTTGGTTTCTACTAATACACAAAAAGTAAAATGGTGATTTTTAAAAAAAAGCATTCAAAAGTTTGATCTCTATAACTATTCTTTCGAACAATTCTGACTGATGTAAAAGCAGCAACTTGGAATGGTCGCTTCTCAGGAACAGAGGCATTTCTACAGGGATGGCAAAGCTCTAAGTGTTGCAAGAAGCCTTACCCTGTCATGTAAATCCCTCCTCTCCCTTGCTGCTGTAGCCAGTAAGCAGCGCCAAGATGTTGCTGTTCCCTGTGAGGATTGGCTAAAACGGTGCAGGAGAGGAGTGATTTCCACTGCAAGGTAAGGCTTCTTGCAAAACTTAGAGCTTTGCCATCCCTGTAGAAACGCCACTGCTCAGGGATCAATGATAATAACGCAGAAAAAGGTGCCAGCACACCACAAAGCAAGGAGACATTAAAAAGGTTAAGAGTAGGATGTTGCTTGCCGAGGTGTTTACCCGCATCTTAAAAGACTAAAAGGATTTCAGGGGATTATCACTGTTTAGATTTTTGTCATTCTTACTCATCAGACTTTTATTGATTAGGTGGCTCTTTGGTCCTTTGAAGTTCAAACAAAAGTTTAGACCATCTTGCTCTGAAATGCATAAATGGAAAAATCCATTTGGATCAGACATGAGCACAGTTGGTGTAACTACAAGATATGGAGAAGCGAAAGCAAAAATCCCCTGGTACCAGCAAATAGGGTTGGTGACTCACCGATGCTTCTGGGCACACATGGCTAAATCCTCAAGCTAAATGGATGAGTGGTCTGCATCAGTATAACAGTCCAGTCCTGAGCTCCCTGGGTGACATGGGTACAGCAGTAGTCAAATGGCTATTACTGTGTCCTGCGGCAGCGAGGCAGCTGCCGGGGTCTCCTTGGGAGAATGGGACATTTGTCCCCTCCCCGCAGGGAAAATGCTGCCTCCCACAATGGGACTCCTCAGCTCTCCACCCAACCCAACCCAACCCAACCCAACCCAACCCAACGCAAGGCAGGAGATAAGATCGGGTTGTAGAGGTCACCACTGGTCCCACCTGCGCTCTGCTCCTTCCCCTACCCAGTTCCACCCCTTTCTGCCCTCCTCAAAAGTGCTCACCACTGACTATGATAAAACTCGCTGCTTGTTGGCTCAATGTGGGCACCTACAGGCACGTGGAGATGGTCCTGGACCAGTGCAGGTGGTAACGGCTCACTGCCACCACTGGAAATGCCTTAATGGCATCTTTACGATCAGGTCCTTAGGCAGTTCACTCTACTTTCCATATTTCACTTGCTCCAGGTGTACACACAATGCAAGCCCATTGCCTTAAAAACAGCATCCAAGCAGGTATGCAATATACAACATGGCGGAGTCAGCTGCCGTATGTTCTAGAGCACAGGGACTGCTCTAGGACGAAGCAGTGCATCGGTTAGAGCAGGGGTGCCCAAACCCCAGCCTGAGGGCCAATCCAGCCCTCCGGAAGACTTTTTTTCCAGGCCTTGGCAGCTGGTGGGGTCAGCCCACAGCAACCTGCTGAGGGGGGACGAGTGCAGTGCAACCTCAGTGTTTGCTGGGGGTTCTGTTCCAGAGGCCCCCATGGATACCAGGGTCATCATTTAATTGCCCTTATATATGATGCTGTCCTTATGCAGAAAAGTTTGGAGACCCCTAGCTTAGAGCATCGGACCAGATTAGGGGACACCCAAGTTCGGTCATTCCACACATGAGGTCACATCAGGCTGGAGTAACTATTCCTCATCTGCCTTTAGGAATAGTTGCTAGGATAAAATGGCAATGTGGCATAATGGTTACAGTGTTGGACCGACAGCCCAATCCTATTAGGGCCTTGCAGTGCTGGAACTAATGTTCTGGCAACGTAAGGCCCTTTAATTACGTTTTTACCCAGCAGGTAATTAATCTGTGGAAACTCCTTGCTACAGGAGGTGGTGATGGCATCTGGCCTAGGTCCCTTTACAAGGGGATAGGACAGATTTATAGAAGAAAAGTCCATCAAGCTCCAAGCCATGATGCGTAGGTACAACCTTCTGGTTCTAGAAATATGTTACCTCAGAATGCCAGGTGCAAGGGAGTGGCAACAGAATGCAGGCAGCCTGTTGTCTTGTGTGCTCCCTGAGGCACCTGGTGGACCACTGTGAGATAAAGGAAGCTGGACTAGATGGGCCTTTGGCCTGATCCAGCAGGGCTCTGCTTATGTTCTTATGGCTATCACAAAGTACAACATGCCATTCTAAATGACCTGATCTCGTCCAAATTGGCCAGGTCCATGCATGGTCAGGTCCATGCACCATTGGGCCGAACACATCCTCTGGTGCCAGTAAGTCAGCACAGGGAGTGGGATGGACGCAGGGAGGGGGGTGGATGGGAGAGATTGGGGTGGGAAGGAGGGCAGATCAAGGTTGGGAAGGGGCTGAGATTTGTGGCAGCAACACTGCTGATATCCTGCCTACTTCCCAGCCTCAATTTGCCTTCCAGGATCCACTTGGACATTTACCAGCTATATAACTGGTGCAGGTTCGAGTTAGACCCATTCGGGCAGGAAGGGCTTGCCCCCAGACAGAGGAACAAATATCAAGAGGCCTTACTCCCTAGTGGTGTGCTGAGGATAAAGCCTCTTTAATTTGGCTGGTTTGTATCTGTGCTCGCTGTTCTCCTCTTGTATCTTGCCAGTGTTGGCCGAGCAAATGATCTATTTTCAGAGATGAACGTTATTTATCCAGACCTTTGTTCAACCTTAAAGCAGTCGCAGTTTAGAATGTGCCCCGAGTTCACAATTATCTGATATCATGAATGTTTTCTAAATGGGGTTGTTGCTTCTCAACAGACAGCTAAATAAAATGTATCAGGCAATAGGTAATAATTTACAGGGCCATGCCATTACCCTTTTTGCGCTTGGGAGCACACCCAGCACTTGAAATGTATACAGTGTATAGCTGGGATGGGAAGCAATGTTGTGATCTGATTCCTCAAATGCATACATACATGCCACAATTTCCTTACACATAATTTAAGAAACATAATGAGCATGATAAGAGAGTCAACAGCAGATTTGTGGACTACTCCTTTAAATATTATTAGAGCGAACAACTTTTTTATGAAATTTATTTCCCACTCTTTCTCCAACGGTATCAGCATAGCATATCAGGGTCTCTCGACCTATCCATTTTATCTCTACAGTACAACAGCCATGTGATGAAGCTGAGAGATAGCCTGTATGGCCTTTTGATGATCCAGCAATCTTCAGAGTTCCACCGTACAGTAGGTTTTGGCCGCAGAATGTATGTGCCACTGGCAGCCAATTTGAGCATGCGGTTGTAAACAGCATCAATGTAGGAGGCCCAGGAAAGGTGAGTTCCTTGTGGTGGGGGCAGAACAGGGTGGGGGAGGAACAAGAGAGTTCCCAGGTAGGGCGGAGGGCAGGGAGAGAGTTGGACCTCTCTTGCGCCTGTATCCTACCCCTTCCCTCTCCCTTTTTGCTGCCATTAAATACATCGGACCTAAGCCTGCAAAATAGAAGGCATAGGTTCAAGAATCATAGAATCATCAAACTGGAAGAGAACTACAAGGTAATCTAGTCCAATCCTCTGCCTATAGCAGGAAATCCTCCCTAGAGCATCTCCAGGAGGTACCTATCGAGCCTCTGCTTGAAGATCTCCAGTGAGGAAGAGATCTCCACTTGAATTGTGAATGTGTATTGTGCTGAAACATTAAGCATGCTTAAGTCCAGTGATGTCATCCGAGCGCGCCAACTACCGGAACGCTCGGATGATTGACAGCCCTCCGCCCCTATGGCGGAGGGCTGCCATGCCTCCCCAAGCCTCACTGTGCCGGAATCACTCCATTTTAGAGCGATTCTGGACGCAAGGGAGGGCGGGCAGGCCCAGCAGCAACTCGCCTGTCCTCCGGAGAGGCGGCGCGGCCCAGGCCCTCTGCAGAACTAGCGGAACGGAGTACCGGGCCGTTCCGCCTGGATGACGCCTCTGCTTAAGTCCCATACATCGCACACATGCACATGCACGCATGCGTGCATGTGCGCGTGCGCACACACACACACACACACGTGAGAGGGAGAGAGAGAGAGAGAGAATGTCAAATATGTGCTTCATTGGTCTCATAAGAAAAATGGGACTTGGACATCTTGAGCCAGCACATGTTTACTCAGTAGTAAATCACAGTGAAGTCAATGGGACTTACTCCTGAGCAAGTTTCAGATTTACCCAAATCAACACACTTCCTAACTGATAATGACAGGTTGGAGAAACCAGCTTGGTTAGGAACATCTGCTGCCTGGAAGTCCTGGGGAGCCTTGAATTAGGTTATCTTTTCCAATTTCCCTCAAGTTCAGCATTGTAATGAAAAACTCGGCATGGGAAAATGTCAAATGAACTATCCCTGATGGGCCAGGGCCTAATAGATTAACAAAAAAGAAAGGAACCTGCGAAAAAGGAAGCCCTGTGTCTTGCATCACACTCCATGCTTCCACCTCAATTTTAGCTATTCTTCTTCCACGGAGCTCAGAGTGGTACACATGGACCTTTCTCCTCTACAGAACAGCCCTGTGAGATAGGTTAGGTCAGCGGTGTTATGCTGCCGGAAAGCTGGGCGGGACATCTGGGTGATCGACAGCCCGCCCATTGCGTTCCTCAGCGTTACGCCGTTTGTGTAACGTACGTAAGCGGCATAATTGGTTACGCAAACGGCGTAACGCTGCAGAATGCGACAGGCGGGCTGTCGATCACCCGGATGTCCCGCCCAGCTTTCCGGCAGCATAACACCGCTGGGTTAGGTTGAGGGGTAGTGACTGGGTCAAGGAAAGCTTTATGGCTGAGTGAGGATACGAATTGGACCGTCTCTAACTACTACAGGTTGAGTATCCTTTATCTGGACTACTTGGGATGGGAAGGTGTCTGAATTTTGGATGTTAATTGCATAAATATAGAGGAATGCTTCCTCTTGCTCTTTTCACTAGGGTGCCTGCTGGCCTCGTGGACATTTCTCAACAATGGCACACATCACCAGCATAGAATTTACAGCCTGTACATGGGAATGAGCAGAACACTTCCTTTCTACAGAAAGTTAAAAAGGTCTTGGACAAAGATGTCTGGATTTCGAAATAGTGGAGGTTGGATGTCCGGATAAGGGATACTCTACCTGTATCCCACACTGTTTGCAATTGGCACCACCCTTTCTTCTTCTGCCATCTACTCATTCAACTTGGATTAAGTAACATGGAACTTTGTACTCTTCTACCTTTGATGTTCAACTCATATTTATTTTCCTACAGTGTCCTTCTTCTTGTACTCTCTGTGTTGTTTTTCCACATTCACTAGTCCAACAAACTTATATCCTTGTGAGTCATCTCCAACTGCATCTACCATCGTTTTTCTGTTTTTTAATTGTTTTTGCATTTTATTAAACTAATTTAATGACACAAGACTTTATATCTTCCCCACATTGTAGGTCACACATTAATTTGCCTTTGGAGCCTTGTACACTTTCTGTTCCTCAGGGCTTGCTGTTTATTAATCTTCATATTTTATGGCAGAAGGTTGTCTGTAGGGCTCTGATTACACTTTACTATTTTACCTACTTCATGATTCTCATGGCTCTGATTCTGTGATCTATATGACCTTGGGCTTGTCAGGGCATCTTTGGAAAACAACTTGCACTAAAAAAAAAAGGAATATCTCATTTTCAATAATTTTTTAATTTATTCAGGACCCTCAGACATTCTGCATATATGTTGGTTGCTGACAGTTCTGGGAATGTACCGTTTGGGGGAGCACTGAAGTGTTCAAAATAGCAAACATGCAAGTCTCCTAAATTTGGGCTTGGTTTAGAACTCCAGCAGTGTCCTTTTCCAAGCCCCCTCACCCAGTGGCATTCCTATATAGGGGCAACATCCTAAGTCTTGCAGGAGCAAGATCTTGAAGGAGCCTTATTTCCACAACCTCACCCTCTCACCTCCAGAGCACTCACTGCTCAGAAACTTGGCTCTCCCAGCCACGAATGGCTCTGGAGGGGAAGGAGAGGGGCTGCTTTACACAGGTGCTCGGCCTTCCGAAAGAATTAGCACAGTGGTTCTCAAACCATTTAGCACCGGGACCCACATTGTAGAATGACAATCTGTTAGGACTCATTGGAAGTCAAGTCATGGCTTGAAGTGCTGTCATTGTGATGCCAGAGCCTGATGCTTTCCTCATAATGCAGTAATAAGTTGGTTTATTGCTCTGCCATTTTCTAACAGCAAAGTGAATCAGAAAGAAAAAAAGCCTATTTACAACCCTGACACAAGGAAAACAACCTCACAGCCCTCCCCCATTCCATTGTCCTATCTTCCCATATTTTCAATATGGCTACTCTAGGAGTTTTGCAACCCACCTGATATTGGTTCACGATCCACTGGTGGGTCCCAACCCACAGTTTGGGAACCACTGAACTAGCATTCCCCCCCCCCCGTAGGAATGCCACCACCCTCACTTCCTCTGGTTTTACAATGTTAGATTCATGCCAAGAGCATATCACATTTTCATGGAAACTCCAAAGGGGTAGCCAGAAGGGGGTGTATGGCAGTATGGCAGGTGCCGTGAGGAGATGTTCAAGACAGCAACATGTATTGTAATGTGTTGAATCTCTTTACTAGTGTGTTTATAGCTGCAGCCTTTGTTCCTTTGCCATAAGGAACAGGGCAGAAGGTCTGGTCGAGAGGTTTAAAGCTGCAGTAATTGCCCGAAGATAAGATCCGAAGGTCACTAGTGTGAAACCACCGGAAGCTTCCGTGTGTGGCAGACCTCGAGAATGCGGCTGATTAGATCTGAGCCGTCTCAGCTGCCTGTGAGAGGGGGAGTTGTGCTAGACGGCCAGCTGCTCTTTGGTGAGAGCAAAGAAGCAGATTATCAGCCGGTGGAAGGCGATCATGCGGCGAGAAAGTAGGACTAGACGATAAAAGTGTCATCTGTATGTAGTTCTTGAAAGATTAGAACTTTGTGATTTGTAAAAACCCTTGCGGTTTAGAAAATGCCTGCCTATGTAAACCGCCTTGAATTAAAGTCAAAGGAGCAATCTGATGACCAAGAAAGGCGGTATATAAATACCAATTATTATTATTATTATTATTATTATTATGTTTCCATCTTGACAAAATAGATCCATTTTATATGTCTAGAGGTTTCGAAATATCTGATTGTTTCTCCCCAATCAACCCTCACACTGGGCCAGCAGCCACAATACATCTATAATGAAAGATTTCTTTTACAGTGATACACATACACCCCTTTCCTGTGCAAAGTATTACCAAATCAAAAAAGATTAGTGCTAATTCCATCATGCTTCTACCTCCTAATCTTCAGTATTTCATTATCACTCTCATTCTTTCCCATTATTTTCACAACGTGGTTCCTGCAACTGCTGGTAGAATAATCTAGGTGTTCCTGTACCAATTCAGTCTATCTTCTTATATTTCTTGTTGGCAACAGACTGATTCCTAGTTCTAATGAATCACAAAGGATTGTGATTCTTTATGTTTAATCACTTTCCTGGTTGTTTTTGGCCTTTAAGGTCAAAGAAGAGGGAAGCATGATTATTATAAATCATTTACATCGCACTTGGGAATGAAGAAAATTGTCTACAATTCAGCAGCCCATATCAGAGAATCCAATTCAGTGTGCATGTTGAGGAAACAACAATGTGCATGTTGAGGAAACAGCGATATGCCCCATGCATTGGCCAGCTTGCACATGCACAAGATCTGCTTACACATCTGAGAACATACCAAACTTGTCATTTATGATCACATTGGAAGAATAGCAGGTCATCACTGCATCTATTTGAAAGATGGGGCCAAGAGGAACCAGTTCACTGAAGAATATCCAGGATTGTTTTGGTATTGAGGTCAGGGTCCTATTAACCCATGGCTGGGCCCCTAGGCTTTCAGATATTTGGGGCCCCCTCCAAAATTCTTCAGGAAAAGGAGGGCACACAGCTAGCCCCCTTTTATGGCCCTTGTTACAGTTCCTCTCCTTTCACGCATTCTTCTGCTCCTCCCCCATCTTCCCCCAACTCCCACACTGGCAGGCAGCTCATGCCACAGGTCCAGCTGGCACATCAGGGAGCGCTGGCCGGTCAGGAAGGAAGGATGAGTGTCTGCCATGAGCAACAAGGCCTGGCTTGGGCTTTGTGTTGCAACATCAGGATGGATTAGGGCACAGGTAGCAGTGCCAAATTGACAGACCCTAGTCCCTGTGGGGTCCCTAGGTCAGCCTAGCCAGCCTATTGGATAATACGGCCCTGATTGACGTGTAACCACACCTTTGAGTTTCAACACTTAAAAAGTACGCCATGCTGGGCAGAAGAGGAGCAGTTGTTCTCTCCTTACTAATTATAAGAGGACACCACTTTGAAAGATACCAAGATGGGTGAAACCATTGGAAATTGCATCTAAAGTAGATTGGTTGGCTGAGAACCAAAATAGAACAGACGACGAACTCCTGAATGAGAGAATGGAAATATACTCGAAAAAGGAATTCTTAGAGAAAGGGATTAAGTTAGATTGGTTCTCTGAAGTACAGATAAGATCTAGATGGAATGAAGATAAGAAAGTGGGATTTTATGTACCATATACAGATTTTGATGAATTGTTTTTAGTGGATGAAGATCAATATATTAAGAAAATGTATTGATTCTTATTAGATATGAACATGGAAGATGAGTTAGTGAAGGATATGATGATCCAGTGGGCAAGAAATGTGGGGCATAATGTATCAATGGACAGTTGGGAACAAATTTGGAAAATAAATATTAAACTGACTAAAGCAGTATCATTTAAAGAAAATATTTATAAGATGTTCTATAGGTGGCATATATTGCCAGATAAACTAGCTAAGATGTACCCTGGAACAAATAATAGTTGTTGGAAATGTCAAGAATCGATAGGGACCTGTAAGAAGGTAAAAAAGCTATTGGGAGAAAGTGTGTACACTATTACAAGAGATGTTGAGATGTGTTATCTCATTGGAACTGGAATTGTTTCTCTTAAATATTATACCAAATAGGTATAGTAAAGAAGAAAAACATATTATGATACATGTAAACACTGCACCAAGGCTTATTTATGCACAGATGTGGAAAAATGTAGATATACCCTCAGTAGAAATGTTAATACAGAAAATATACGAAATAGTTGAGGATATATTAACCAAAAGAGTTAGAAATGGTGAAGTAGATAGAATTAAAAATATATGGAAAATATTTTATGCTTGGCTAAATGGATAGGTAGTAGTAACGTGAAGATAAAAGGAGTGGTTAGTTTAAAGCTTAAATGATTAGAAAAATAAAATATATATATGATTTTTTAAGATATGATAACCGGATGTGTAGCTTAGAAAATGAATTTGCTGTTAACCGACAGATTCCTAATGTATCATCCTATGTACCCTTTATTGGGGAAAGCAGAGTTTTCGCTAGCAGCAGATTCCCCTTTTTGTCTCACCCACGGGAACCTCCCTCACCCAGGCTGACTGCTAATAACAAAAGACACAGGCAGAGGCTTGGTAAAGATGCAAAAGAAAATAGTTTACTCACAGTTCCATTTGTTGCATATCTACAGCATCTGATTAGGATCAGAGGTACAGCTAATACTTAGAAAAGGCAATGCCCTATAGCTGCATCGCCATGCGTGGAAGTGTGCTCAAGATGGCAGAGGGCAGAGAGCCCCTCATTGCACATCTTATCAGCTTGGTGGTCAGGATACAAAGAGACAGAGTTCAGGGTGCAAAGGAAGTAAGTTAAGGTCAAGGCCACACCCTCTGCAGGTATCACAGAGAGGGACAGGTAGAGAGGTCAAACCACAGGACATCAGACATTTTCCCTCTTGGACATTAGAGTGCCCCCTCTAGACAGCAGACAGAGTTGTCCCAACTCCAACACCCTTTACCTATGTATTTTCTTTTCCTAACCCCAAACTGTAGATATAGATAAGAATAAAATTTTATTTTAAAAAAAAAAGGTGCCTCTTTGCCCAATTAGTAGCTATGTGTCACTGTAGGGCCATAGTATAATACTATATATAATTATAGGGCCAAGTTGGTGAAAAGATGGTGTTTATCCTCCAACATTTTCCTGCTATTTTCCGGCAATCCTATACACATTTACCTGGGAATATGCCCTAGTTTAGTGTTTCTCAGTCTGTGGGTTGGGACCCATCAGGTGGTTTGCAAACCAATTTCAGGTGGGCCGCATAGTGCCTCGAGCAGCCAGCACTGAATTATGGGAAGATGGGACACTGGAAAGGGGGAAGGCTGTGGGATTATTTTGCCTGTGTCATGGTTGCAAATGAGCTTTTTTCCCCTTTCGGATTCACTTTGCTATTGGAAAATGGCTGAGAAATAACCCAACTTATTGCTGCAGTCTCAGGAAAGCGGCAGGCTCTGGTGTCACAATGATGGCAGTTTTGGCCATGACATCACTTCCAGGTTAATGACATCATTTCCAGTGGGTCAGGACAGAGTGTCATTCTAAAAAGTGGGTCCCACTGCTAAAAACTTTTGAGAACCACGGCCCTAGTGAAGAGAATAAGATTTACTTCTAAGTAAACATGCATAGGATTGTACTGTTAATCACCCGGTTGCTATTTTCACCATGTGAAAAGGTGAAATAGCCTGGTGGGCAAATAGCATCTTCAGGGGCAATTTAAACCAGGCAGAAAAGAGTTAATGCCCCTCCAACAGGCCCATCCAAAATAGGCCCTTCCATGGCTGTATTGACTAATTAAAAAACCTAGAGAATCTCATTCCCGACCTCCTGCTCTCAGATCTTGTTTGGCGCTTAAGTCTCCATCTTCAATGGCTTCAGCTGAGCAAAGTGGTTGGTTGCCTTTTTCAGGTATATCCAAACGCCTGCATGCGCTAATGAATACAGCATCCAAGTGTAGAATATTTGAATGTTTTCCATGGCATTTTCATAAGTCAATTTTTGTAATTGCACAGAGTAGCCGAGTGCCTACTTGCTAATGAAGAGAGCTTATTCTTTGAATACACTGTCATGGCATGTACTGTAGGGAAAAAATATAACTTTTTGTTATAATTATAATTATGTTGATATTGTTCTTTATAGTCAGGAGGTGTGGACTGATGGTTGAGTTGCCGGTAGTGCCTGAAGCTAAGCAGGAGAATCTGTGGTCTTGGTTTTGGATGGGAGATGGACTATCAGGCTGTGACAAGCTGTTGTAGTTGTTCTGGCAGGATGGAGGTGCTAACGAGCTGATTAATCACCCCAAGTGAGAATTGCAGGGGAGAGTGTGAGAAGGCCAGCTGGCAAAAGAACGGAGTGTGATCTTGAGGTTCTGTCCAGGCTTGATTTATGATTGCCTGCTGAAGCTCGATGACACGCAGCCAGAAGAAAGAACCACACTGTGAAGGCTACATCTGGGACTGAGGATTTGGAGAATTATAGAATATTGTCTATGTATATGAATACTGTACATGTGTAAACCCCATTGAAAATGGTGGTTTAAACCAGCTTGTCCATGTTTGCTTCCTTGGGCATTTGCTCCTGTGTGGGAAAGACAGGGTATCAATTCTTAAACTAAACTAAACTTATTTTGTCTGTGTTCATGCAACATTGAAAATGCAGAACTGAGTCAAAGGACTCAGACATCTTGCAAAGAGTCCTCTTGAGTTCCCAACGTATTCATGCCTCATGTTCATTGGTATGCGGTACAGAACTGTATGTAGCAGTGTAAATTTTATACAGATGTATTCATTCTTGAAATGTATTGTGAGCATTTTAAGTTGAGTAAGCGAGCAATTTATAGATATACTGACATTTGTCTTGCAAACACTGCAATTTTTAAAAGTTAATGCCATGGTGGCAATTTAATGATAGATCTCACTGCAGCCAGAAGGAGTCAGCGCTTTGCAGGAGAGTTACTTTGTTGGGAATTAGCAATGGTAATCATCATTTCTAGAACCACAATTCATCTGGAATGACTCATAGAATAGAACCATAGCTTCTAAGCTGCAAGAAGTTGTGGTTCCACTTTACTCCACATTGGTGCGACCTCACCTGGAGTATTGTCTTCAGTTCTGGTACCTCAGTTCAGGAAAGATGCAACCCAACTGGAGCGGGTTCAGAGAAGAGCAACAAAGATGATCAAGGGACTGGAAAACAAATTAAATCCCATGAGGAAAGCTTGAGGGAACTGGGTATGTTTAGCTTGGAGAAGAGAAGGCTGAGAGGGGATACGATAGCGGTCTTCAAATATCTGAAGGGCTGTCATAAGGAAGAAGGGACAAATCTGTTCTCACCTGCCTCTGACAGTAGAACTAGGTCCAATGGGTACAAACTACAAGATTGGAGATTCTGTCTGGACATCAGGAAGAATTTCTTGACAATAAGGGCAGATTGACAGTGGAATAGACTGCCGAGGGAGCTGGTAGATTCTCCCTCACTGGAGACCTTCAAGCAGAGGCTTGACAGGCACCTGCTGGAGATGCTCTAGGAGGATTTCCTGCTACAGGCAGAGAGTTAGACTAGATGACCTTGTAAGTCCCTTCCAACTCTATGATTCTATGATCTTCAGAAAGCACTAACACTGAGATTGTGGTTCCTTTAGAGAAACCCTCAGAAAGAGATCAGGATAAGTCCCACTTGGAACACCACCTACAAAACCTTCCCAAGGTCACTCATAGCCAGTGATGGACTTCCAAGAGCCTAGTCCACATGTAGGCTGTCCAGGGCCTTGTGCTGCTGGAACACTAGTTTTGGATTAGGGCCTGTTTTACAAAAAGTTCAGGAAGGACTTTCCCATATGTTTCTGCTGAACTTGCAGTTTGGTTTCTAGTTCACCTGGCCCAAGAGACATTGCAACATCACTGAAGAGGGATTTGTACTGTAACCATAGCTTCAGGAAATGCCACCCTAAACAAGTTCTGAGTTGGCAGTGGGTTGATTCTTCCCCCCCCCCAAACCCAGCAGGTTGGGTATTCCTAGGACCCCTACTTTTAGTAAGATGCCATCACTATCACCATTTTCCCCAGGTACCATGATTTTAAGGGCGCAATCCTAACCAACCTTCCAGCCCTGGCATAGCTATGCTGATAGGGCATGTTCTGCATTCTGCAGTGGAATGAAGGCCTCATCAAGGTAAGGGAATATTTGTACCCTTACCCTGAAGCTGCATTGCCCTTACCCCGATGCTGGAAAGTTGGTTAGGATTGTGCCCTAAGCATACTACACTTGCATGCACATTTTAATGGGCATCCCAATCCTATTCTGCATCAGAACAGGTAGGCCTTCTCTGCATCCAGTGCAGTATAGAATGCACCCAGAGGCTGCCTCAGGGTAAGAGAATATTTTCCCCAGTAGGGTACCTGGTACTGTGCCAGCAAAATTGCTGGTGCAACTCTGAGTGGCCCATGCAAGGCTGTCCAAGCTGGGGCTGGGGGTCAAGTTCTGGCATAAGTGCTGGATGCTGCCTCCACCCTTCTCCTTGGGCCAGCCTGCCCATGGCCCCGCCCTGTCTCCACCCTCCTGATGCCCTGAAACTACTTCCTCCCCCCCTCCCCAACCATCTGTGCAGGTAGAACTTGGCCGGTGCTAGCCCCGCTTACCACGACTGCTTGCGCCAGCCCTTTTTCTTCCTGGCTTGGAGCAGAATTGCCTTACGGCCAGTGGTGTCATTCAAATGATTTAGGAACAGGAACTCACTTTTGATTGGCACTTGTCGGGAACCCGGAACCAGCCACGGAGCCCGTTAGGATCCGGAACGCCCGTTCTGGCCCGTTCCCCCTGAATGACATCACTGCTTACGGCACATTTGCAATGGTGCTGTGCCAGCATAAAGGACTTATGCTGGCCCAGCACAGCAATAGGATTGCGCCCTGAGCAATATCTGAAAATGCAAAATGCAATCACCCTTCAAGAGCAGCAGAAGGCACCAGAATTTGCAGAGGTGTTTCTTTCCTGATTTCAAAAGGAAAGAAACGCTGCCATTTTTATGCTGCCTTCACCTTCCATAGCATTGTCTAGCTGAAGCCAGCAGGTGAGTGAAGGCATAAGTGAGTTCCTCTCTCACCAGAGTAGCAATTGCTTTTCCGCATGCTGCGGGGCAAGGTGTGCTGAGCACCCGAGGGCAGCACATCACCAACGCCTGCTTCAAAAGCAGCTTGGCATTAGGTGCAGCCATGAGGGACGGTGTTCATTTAAGAAGTGTGACAAATGCCGACAGGTGCTAGTTGAAAGAAATATGTGACTGCCGATGGTACACACTTTAGGCCTCTGGTTAGGCTTCTGTAAAATGCTCTGAGCAAAGACAACAGCTGAGAAGTAGATGTGTAGAGGAATAGATCGCCACACTTAGCAGCAGAGAGTAGGTTTTCGTAAAACAAAAACTCTGAAAATAGTCACAGCCGAATCCTAACCTGGGCTGGAGTAGCCAGGCTGGCGCAGCTGGGCTGCATCCTAAGCATGTTAGGAGGCAGAAGCGGGGATGTTTTCCCCTTGCCCCAGGGGAAGCCCCAGCCAGCCAATGGGATTGCTTGGAACTGTGCCGGCAAAATAGCAGGCGCAAGTCCACGTGGCCAGGAGCAGCCCGAAGTGCCCATAGCGCTGCCCCGTTACGCCTCTGGCATGTAATGCTCTTGGTGTGGACCTGCTCCAGCAGGTGCTTGACAGCACTCAGTGTACAGACAAGCAGTGCCCACGCGCCAGCACTGCTGCTTGCACCAGCCCTGCTACCAAATCTGTGGCACAGATGCGCCTTATGGCATGTTTGCAACAGTGCTGGCCAGAGGCAGATCTAAGGGAGGGCAAAGCTCTAAGTTTTGCAAGAAGCCTGACCTTGCAGTGGAAATCACTCCTTTCCTGCACTGTTTTAGCCAATCCTCACAGGGAAAAGCAACCTCTTGCTTACTGGCT
>JAJKFI010000010.1:15556754-15582491 GCA_029204185.1 Lerista edwardsae
GCTCTATGTTTTGCAAGAAGCCTTACCTTGCAGTGGAAATCACTCCTTTCCTGCACCGTTTTAGCCAATCCTCACAGGGAAAAGCAACATCTTGGCGTTGCTTACTGGCTACAGCAGCAAGGGAGAGGCGGGATTTACATGACAGGGTGAGGCTTCTTGCAACACTTAGAGCTTTGCCCTCCCTGTAGATCCGCCTCTGGTGCTGGCCTAGCACAACAGCGCTGTGTTGTTAGGATTACACCACCAGGTTAGGATTGCACCCTTAAACACATACAGCATACAGGACGGCAATCTCAAATGAAGTGAAGATGGAAATAAGAGAAAAGTTCTATGCACTAGGGTGGCTTCCATCCACCCACCCGCTATGAACCGGGTCAACCAATGCTATGATTTTGAGAGACTGGTAGTCCTGCCTGTTTATGGGCCCTCGATTCTCTCTTTGCAATGTGCTAATCATGTCAGTGTTTTGTGTGACTGGTTTGTTTCAGTATGCCTGCCATGATCTTCATCGTATAGAGCATAATATATTATACAGCATGAAAACTTGTTAATGTGCTCTTATCATTGATGCAATTTGAGAACAATCCTAATCTGCACCAAGCTGCATGGCCAGTGCTGTATCCTAAGCAAGGTAGGAACTCAGGGTAAGAGAATATTTTTTTCTGCTTACATCATGTAACAGCCCAGCCTGTCCTACCCCTGTAATACCTCACGCCAACACTGGGCCTCCTGGGCCTGATCTATCCCTGACCTGCCCTTCACCTGCCCAGGACTTCCCCCTCCCCACTCCCACCCCAGAACATCCTCCCGCCATCCCAGCTGTCTGGAGCTACACTTCCTTGCAACAGGACTGGACGGGATGGGACTGGAGGTGGCACCGGCAGGCTGGCGCATGTCATTGTGCCGACATTGCCAACTCTCAAATCAGTAAAAAACGTGCCTAGTGGCATGCTTGCGACACTCAAGAGCTGGCACAAGTGCCTGCACCAGTACAAATCATCATTTGGTTTGGGCGACCAGATGTGTAACAAGGGAAATGGAGCATCTGATACACCACTCTACTCAGAATGCCAGATACAAGGGTGTGGCAATGAGATGCAAGTGTCTTGTGTGCTCCCGGAGGCATCTGGTGGGCCACTGTGAGATGCAGGAAGCTGGACTAGATGGGCCCTTGGCCTGATCCAGTTGGGCTTTTCTTAAGTTCTTATGTACTCATTGTATGTTCTAGTGTCTCTAGGAATGATATCTTCTAAAACAAACAGTATCAGAAGGGTTGTCTTCCTAATTATCAATATAGTTTAATCATTTTTGATGTCTAATAAAAATGGAAAACGTTTTTCAAGATGCCGTAAAAATGAGTCTTGAAAACAGAAGACAATATATTGATCTTTCATGTTGGTGGCCTTCAGGGGAAGCTCAAGTCAATGATCAGCTGAAACGTTGTTGCATGGTGATAAGAAAAATCAAGTTCTGGTCTATTTGTCTTGCCTTTGATATCTGCTGTTGTTTTCCAAATGATAAGCCTCAACTTGAGTTCAAAATTTGCATTCTCCGAGGATGAGATTTCTTTGCGCGTGCTTTGAGAATGACAGGAGTCTCTGTCAACCCCAGAACAGCTTTCTGGTTTGGCTTCCAAATCTGCTGACAGAACAGCTTGCAACCTGAATTGAGTGACCAGGAGGAAATGCTAGAGATGCTATCTAGTCTTTAGTGTAATGGATAAAATAATTGCATTTGTAGCAGGGCATTAAGCTCTGAAGATTTGCTTTCTTCAGCATCCTCCATTCACTTTTTCAAACAGAAGAATCAGAGAGAAAGAAATTGGTGATGCCATAAAGGGAAGTATTTATAACATACATATTTTTGTTTCCGTTCATCTTTTAGAAGTTCTAGAACAGGGGTGTCAAACATCAGGTCCGCGGATGAGGCCCCCAGAAGCTCTTTATTTGGCCTTCAGGCTCTCCCAGCACCACCATCAGCTGCTGTCAGCTGTACTGAGGTGCCCATGCTGAAAGGGCAGCCTACATTATTATTGGGCTCTCCCATTATCTTCAAAATATTATCAAGATTTATATATTTTCTCTTCAGTCTTTTGCATCTGATGAGGTCCTTAGTGAGGAAAAAAGTGCTTGTTTCTAATGGCTTGCTTGATGACATCACTTCCTGCTTGACGATATCACTTCCAGCCCAATGCCGGCATCATGAATGCTATTCATCCCACTGTATGAAATGAGTTTGACACTCCTGCTCTAGAAAGTTGTGAGGGTTGATCATTTAAACACCCATCCACCCACCCACCCATCCACAGAAAAACAAAAGACCAAAGGGTGTTCAGGTAGTGAACTTCTGATTGGCACTCCCCTCATGCTACAAACTTTTCTAAACTTGCTGCTCACAAGTTTGCCTTTTGCAACCCAATTTGAACCCGGCAGAATGTGCGCCCCATCAGTGCTGGCTGTCAAAAAGCAGCTGTAAAGCAGTTTCTATCAGTACAGATCGTAGCGCACTGCAGGGCAGTTAAGTGGCAGGAATGCCAGATCCTTCCCACACGCATTGCTGCAGCATCTGCCACACACCAAGGGAACTAAGATGGCAGGGGAGACAGATGGGCGCTGGGGGAGGGTAGAAAAGGTGCAGAAGAGAGCGACAAAAATGATTACGGGGCTGGGGCACCTCCCTTATGAAGAAAGACTGCAGCATTTGGGGCTCTTCAGTCTAGAATAAAGGCGCCTGAGGGGGGACATGATCGAGACATACAAAACTATGCATGGAAGGGATAGAGTCGATAGAGGGATGTTCTTTTCCCTCTCTCAAAACACCAGAAACCGGGGGCATCCGCTAAAACTGAGGGTTGGGAGAGTTAAAACAGATAAAAGGAAGTACTTTTTTACCCAGCGGGTAGTTAATCTGTGGAACTCTTTGCCACAGGAGGTGGTGATGGCATCTGGTCTTGATGCCTTTAAGAGGGGATTGGACGGATTTCTGGAGGAAAGGTCCATCGTGGGCTATAGGCAATGATGGATTGTGCAACCTCCTTACAAAGGTGGTGGGGCTACTGGTACCAGGTGCAAGGGAGTGGCAACAGGATGCAAGCATCTTGTTGTCTCATGCCTCCCTGGGGCACCTGGTGGGCTGCTGTGAGATACAGGAAGCTGGACTAGATGGGCCTTTGGCCTGATCCAGCAGGGCTCTTCTTATGTTCTTATGTAAATCTCTTCTGCAAAGCCTCTCAATCCACACACACTCCCACACACTCCTGCTGGATATAGTATGCCCATTTTTTTTCACATGGCTGCACCAGCGGCAGAGGGGAGGGAGGGTCGGATTCACCCATGAAGCTGGTCCTCATAAAGATGGTAATAAATTGTGGCTTTTTTATTTTTTTTTCCTCAGATGGACAGTATGGTGACTACTTTGGGAGAGTCTTCCGTCTACTTCCTCTTTGCTCTGATCTAGCTGACACTGTATCCTCTGGGAATGAGGACTAAGGCCCAGCAGTGTGGTCTAAAAGTGCTGCATTCAATACAGCAGACATGAATAGGCTTTAGGGATGGTAGCCTATCATTCAACCTCAAACCACCTACAGTAATTCCTCATTATCTGCTAGGGTATTTCCTGGAAATCCTCGCAATAGCGAATTCACAAATAATGAATCATCGATCCCATGAGATCAATGGGGTGAGGTGCAAGGGGTACCTTATCTGCCTTCAGAAGAATCCAGCAGCGACCCTCAGGAAGTCAGCGGTGTGCAGCAGGGAGTGCCAAAACATGTCTGAATGCTGCAGAGACCTTCCAGAGGCTGCAGGGACCTTCAGAATGGCACCTGCGACCAGCATGGGCCCCTTAAACATGGCTGGCGGGTGCTTCTGTGATGGTCAGTGATGGTCACATGTGCCATTCTGAAGTCCCTGCAGCCTTCTGAAGGTCTCTGCAGTGGATAAGGAGAACAGAGTCGCAGATAACGAGGGAAGTAGCAATTCTACTCCTCCCAGATAAACAAATAGGCAGATAGCAGATAGGTCGCATATAAAGAGATTGACAGTATGTCAGTTGTGAAAACACCATTTGGAAATGACAAGAGTCTAGAGGAATCAGGAACAAATCCTGAATGTGCAGGCAACCCAGATTCCAATGGTTCCCAAACTTTGAACTGGGGCTCTGTGGGGAGCTAGGGAAACTGGCTAGGGGAGCCACAGAATCTTCATGAAAAACTGGTCACCCTATACAATTCATAAGATAGTAGCACTAATGGGGAGCCATGGCCAATGGCCCAGTAGGTCAAGGGAGCTGCTAGTCAAAATATTTGGGAACTATTGCCTTATTCGGAAGAGGTCCTGTTGCTTGTACTTTTGGTTCAGTGCTTTAGCCTGAACAACAACTCTGGAAGTTCATACATGGATAAAATACTAGACTTGTTATGGTTTCAGACGTATTATCTTCAAGCACCATAGGACAGTCACATTTAACCAGGGAGAAGTTTCTTGTTCTTCAATTTCCAGAGCAGATAAAAATAGCAAACATCCCTGGACATTACAGTCCTCGACGAGTTTTGACATTCTTCACCTTGGCAATTGGTTAATTAATTCCAACAGTGATGATCAGAGCTGGCATTGTGGGGAATAGGTGTCCTTGCAGACGAATGGCTGACCAGAGGATGACATTTGTCTCGACTAATGATGTGGCCAGTGAACATTGACACCGAGGATTATATTCCTGCGTTTATGTGGTTTCACTTTTGAGCAGAGCCCACAGAAGTCTTAAGTCACTGGGTCATAGCTCAGTAATCAACAATCAGCCATCTAATCAATGGGCAGTTACTCTCATATCTCAGCAGTCAACAGTGTGAGTCCTAATTAAAGTTAGCCATTTGCTTGAAGTGATTACAGTGTTCATTATCTTGACAATTTCATTACTGTACCAGGTAGGATAAAACATTTATAGGAACGGAAGAGAAAGATGAGCTATTGGAAGCTTCAGGGAGGATCCTGATGGCTTTTGGTGATTGTTTTTAAGATCCATTGCAACAGAGTACAAATCTTGAGACCTCTGTAACAGCTCTTATTTTTTATGACACACTTCTCTGCAATTTCTTCCAGCGCCATTGAGACGTGAACATATGGGATACCAGGGGTGAAGCTAATGAAAGTGTAACCTGGTGCAGAGGGCAAAATGTTGCCCCAGAAGTGATGTAACTACAGGAAGTGATGTCACAGTTGTATTTTCATTTTCAGGTTTCTTGGCCATACCTTTTGATAAAATGAAGATATTACACTCAGGTTTGTTTCCCTGCATTCTATATGATCCACATCTAACGATACATAACATGACGGTATTATTCTTACAAATCACAATTTTTACAGACTGCATTTTTTACATGACAGTTATAGTTTCGTTTTCTGGGTTTTTGGCTATAACCTTTTATAGAGTAAATATACACTCTGGTTTAATACACTCTGGTTTATTTTCATTGCATTCCGCATTAAAATACCTTTCCAACGATACATAACATGACAACATTATTCATACATAGCAAGGTTTTCATAATTTTGGCCACTAGTGTCAAGCTCAACTTGTTGCCCCCTAAAGCTTGTTGCCCTGTGCAATTGCACCCTCCTGCACCACTGTAGCTATGCTCCTGTAGCATTGCTACCTGCATCTATATTTGTGTGAGTATCATTTTTTGTTTTGTTTTACATATTACACAGTCAACTATCATTTCTTGCAAGATGGCTGGGAGGGTGGATAGTGAAGGACACCTGCTGAAAACCAAGACCAAAATCTTCGTTCCTTATGGACCTTCAAGTGTGTGTTTCTCTAGAGTCTATATATTATTTTTCTCTCTCTCCATACTTGTATGTTTGTGTGTGCACACACATGTTTCCCTGTGTGTATCCAAAGAGGCAAATTGGCACCTATTAAGTGGTGGCTTTCTTACACTGGTGACCCAATACTGTCCGTCCGCCCCACTGGAATGGTCCACTGCAGAGGTTGGTAACCTGTCAATCATGATCTTCTGATCAATTGTGGTCCATTTTTGGTTGCTTGCTGTCGCCCCAACTTGGGGCCTCTACTGGCAGAGGGGATGGGGGAACATCACCTGATACCAGGGAAGGGAAGCCACAGCTGCCGGTTGGCTAGGGAACAGTCAGTGGTGTTATTCTGCTGGAACGCTGGGCGGGACATCCGGGTGATCGACAGCCCGCCCGTCGCGTTCTGCAGCAATACGCCGTTTGCATAACCAATTACGCCGCTTGCGTATGTTACGCAAACGGCGGAACGCTGCAGAACGCGTTCCGCTGCCCCTCTTCGTTCACTGTAACATCTAGTAGAACTGACATTTTCCCCGGTGATATGGAAAAATGCAGAACTTGGTGAAATGCATGTGTGAGGTCAGTTCTATTAGACATGACGGAGGGTAGAATGATCCTGCTGATGGAGCTCAGTGGCAGCCATTGTGTGGCAACCACACATTTGCCATCAAATCTAGTCTGAATTGCAATCCTGCCATTAAAATATTGGACAAATGCCAAATAATCAGGGGAAAAACGCCTGAATCTGGAGCACTACTAATTTGGTGTTTGTGTGTGTGTGTGTGTGTGTGTGTGTGTGTGTGTGTCAGCAGAATCCTATTCATGTCTATTCAATAGTGAGTCCCACTGAGGGCACAATCCTAACCTAACAGTTAGGCCAGCAAAGTTTGGCCAGCACCAGGGCCACCGTAAAGCATGTTTGGACCACTCTCAGAGTCAGGGAGGATGGCGCATGTCTGTGTTCTGGCCTCTCTGACTCCAAGAGTGGTCCAAACGTACTTTACGGAGTCATTTGTGCTGGCCAAACTTTGCTGGCCTAACTCCAGGTTAGAATTGTGCCCAAAGTTCTATGGGGCTTATCCCAGGTAAGGGGGCACAGGATTGCCGCCTCTGTGCATGTGTGTGTGTGTGTGTGTGTGTGTGTGTGTGTGTGTGTGTGTATTCAGCTTCCAAATCAAATCAATTTATGATGTTTCCAAGTGTCAGCATATGCAATAAGAAAACACTGCTTATCTGGAGGTGTCTCATCAGCAACACACAACCTTGCCTGACTGATTAATGTGACAAGATAGTTTATGATACTCCATAATTGTTTGCATCTTCCACAATCACACTAAGATATCAAGGAAGGATATTAATTGTGTGTTTTACCTTGCAAGCTATATCTGCTCGTGGAGCGAGACCATAAATCATCAGAATCACAGATCTCTTCAGGATGTTAGAAAGGGGATAAAAATGAAGGTCAGTGAGCGCTAGGAGACGATGCTTATTCAGTCCTCTGTCTCATTTAGGAATGTAAATAGTGCCAGCCTGATGGATTATATTGGGTGGCTCTGTGATTATTTTTTACCAGAGAATGAGGAGAGACTTCGCATTTCCGCTGCAGTCAAAATCATCCTCTTGGCCCAATGCAAAACTGAGGCTAGGAAGCGGCTTCCTCTTAGGCTAGGAAGCGGCTACAACTGATAGAACAGCCCAATCCTTAGCTGCCCAACTCCCCATGTGAGCAGCGGTAGCCAAGCGGCTATCACTGCATCCCATGGCAGCCAGTTCATCCCATTCCCTTGTGGTAAGGGAACAGGGCAGGCAATGAGACTACTCGCCTCTGCGTCGTCTATTTCCCTGGCACAGAGGTGACGGCAGCGGCGTCATGCAGCCGGAATGCTGGGCGGGAGGAACGGGTGAGCGGCAGCCCACCCGTTGCGTACCGCTCCGTTTCGCCGTCTTCCCCGCCCCCGCCGTCTTCCCCGCTCACCCGTTCCTCCCGCCCAGCGTTCCGGCTGCATGACGCCGCTGGGTGATGGCTTCTGTGTTCGCCACGTGACCCTACATGGACATCAGGATCCAGCGGTGAAGGTCACCACTGGTCCTGGCCTCCTTTCCGATCGACCCCTCCCCTGCCCTGGAAGACCCTCCCACCTCACCTGGACCAGTGCAACTCCACCGTGGCATAGTGGTCGAAAATCACTAGTCTATTCAGGACAGTCAATAAAACACACATTTGTTTTTCTGTCTTTTTTTAAATAAATAAATAAATACACACTTCATTTTATTGAACTTCGCATTGAGCTTTACCCATGCGCATACACAATTTTAGGGTGATGCTAACCCGTTTGCATTCAAACACTTTAATGCAGTGTATTGGAAGTTGAGAGAGTTGAGAGACTGCGTGAAATCAGGTTAAGGGTGCAATCCTAACCTGGAGTTAGGCCGGCACAGTTAGGCCAGCAAAATTTGGCTAGCACAAGGGCTGCCATAAAGCACGTTTGGACCACTGTTGAGTTAGAGAGGCCAGCACACAAATGTGTGCCATCTTCCCTGACTTTGAGAGTGGTCCAAATGCACTTGTCCCAGCCAAACTTTGCTGGCCTAACTGTGCCAGCCTAATTCTAGGTTAGGTTTGCGCCCTAAGTCTTTTAACAGCAGCAAAGGA
The DNA here is from genome assembly GCA_029204185.1 of Lerista edwardsae. NCBI lineage: Eukaryota > Metazoa > Chordata > Lepidosauria > Squamata > Scincidae > Lerista > Lerista edwardsae. The sequence continues at coordinate 15,565,218 of JAJKFI010000010.1, forward strand.
AAGAGACCATTGTTTCCTCCATATATCAGGAGGTCTGGACCTCAAAGTGAATAAGGAAAGTCAGACCCTCGAGAACTTTCTCCAGCACTCGTCCAACATTGTTGTTCGTTCTGGTGCTTCGTGGTCACCCAGTGTCCAGCATTATGGTTTGGTTACTTTTTTTTGCCCCACTTGTGTGTGTGTAAATGCACAAAGAAGGGTATTATTAGTCCTGCTAACTGGGCAAGAGGCACTTTTTAAAGTGGTGTTCCTCTTATATTTAGCAAGGGGAGAGTAATCCTTCACCCCTGCACAGTGTTTTTTCTTGTGGCTGTTGCTGGTGGTGGTCTGCATTTTTAGATTGTGTGCCCTTTTGGGACAGGAAGCCATTTAATTTTATTATTATTTGCCTGTAAACCACTTTGTGAAATTTGTGCTGAAGAGCTGTATATAAATACAGTTGAGTGATTGATTAGATATTAAGAGTATTAAACATTAAGTGAACATCATGTATACATCGTTCCCCTTGTCAAAGAGGCACCTGCTGACATTTTTAATCAATGTGCTCTCTCCAGAGGGCACATGCCATGTGCATATGGGTCATGATAATGTGAGATTGCATTATGGAGTGTATTTTGCTAGTGTTTTCCAGGAACGAAATTCAGGGGGGGGGATGATTATCCCAGGTAGTTTTTAACCTCAAAGTCGCAACTGAAGTTACAACCTAACTACAATGTCAAGTTCCTAAGTGGTAATAACTGGGTACTTCGACATCCCCATCCGCTCCCCATCTCCACACTTTATCATCTCCATTTCCAAAGCTTTACTTAATTTGCTGGTCTTAATTGCATATGGCATGATGAAATTGCACTTCCCTCATCCTGTTTACACCTGTCATCCCCAATGCTTTACCATGTGTGAGATGTACCGAGGGCAGCACATGAGGCCTGTCATGGTTAATCACACTGGGAACCCTTCTTGTGTGTGACAGCACAGTTACTGCTGGGAAACATGCTATGCCTTTGCTTTTTTCCAAACATCTCAGCACATATTTCTAAAACAATATTTTAATTTGTGGGCAGCTTTCTGGAAGCAGGTAGAAAAACGTGATGGTAATTAGATTTTCATTTTATATCAAAAAGCTATTTGTCTTTCAAGATTGTATCCCAGTAGTGGAAGAGACCAGATAACGATGCATCAGTTCTCTGCAGAATGAGAAGGAAAAAAAATGTGTGTTGCATTAGGTTGAGCCATTTATTCCCAGTTTCATTTTATCTACCGTAACTCTAATGAATTATGATTTCCTTCCATTCAGAAGCTCAAACTCAAGAGTTAAATGGTGTTTTTTTTTAGTGTGAGATCTAAAATGGAAGAACAAATTAATCTACTAATTCAGCAAAACAGATGGGAGGGAAGTTTGTGTCTTCGCTATATGCAGGAAGTTTGCCCTTCCAAAGCAATATTGCAGATTAGAAATAATGAGATATTGGAGAAGAGGTTTGCAGTGGAAGAGTCAAAGTTATTGAAAATACTTAGAAATGCATTTAAGAACATTGCAAAGCTAATTTACAGATCCAAAGCTTTTCAGTACATTTGAGAAAGCACAGTATAATCGTTTGCATTCGTCAACTGAAATTAATTCTAAATGTGAAGCAAAGCAAGAATAAATGGAATTGGGACAAATGCACTGATTATTTCAGAATGACTGGTTGCAGAGCTCGCTCGCTCGCTCGCTCGCTCGCTCGCTCAATCAATCAATCAATCAATCAATCAATCAATCAATCAATCAATCAATCAATCAATCAATCAATCAAACAACCAACCAACCAACAGTATTTATATACTGCTTTTCAACAAAAAGTTTAAGAAGCGGTTTACAAGCCAAAATTGCAGTAATAGTTAGACTCCATGTCCCAAAAGGGCTCACAATCTTTAAAAAATTCAGAACCCTACTAGTAACAGCCACTAGAAAAGACACTGTGCTGGAGGGAAGAGCCCTTCTAAATATAAGAGGAGCACAACTTGAAAATGTTCCTCTTGCCAAGTTAGCTCCTGTCCTGTCCTGTCCTGTTAGCCCCCTCCTGTCCTGCAAAAAAATTCAACATTTGTTACAATCTGTTCTTTTAGTTTTTAGGCTAATTTTCAACTCATAAAAAGTTAATTCAATATGTGCTATTTTCACGTTAAGTAATTTGCACAATGGGTATGCAATGGGGATCTTTGAACCTTTTTATAGGGTTTCTCTTATCCACAGTTTCCATATCTGTGGGGGTTGGGAACATAAACTGTGGATATGGGGGGACACCTGTGTATAGAATTATTGTGCATGGAAAGTAATCTAATGCAATTTCTGTTTAGTAATAGTAATTAGGTCCATCAGTTAACATGTGTTCTCAGAGCCTTTCATTCTCTAATAAATCCAGACTGGTTGTTATGAACACTAGTTTGGATTATCTGTTGTAATCAGACCACCAAATTAACATGCAAGTCTGACTTTTACTGAGATCGCAATCCTAACCTGGCATTGTGCTGGTGCAGTGCTCTTGTGCTGGACTAGTGCTGTCACAACCATGCCATGAGGTGTGTCTGTGCCTCAGAAGACCACCCAGATGCAGGGGCATAGCTAAAGAAGTGCAGGGGGGTGCAGTTGCACTGGGCAACAAACATTAGGGGGGCAACAAGCTCAGCTTGACATTAGTGGCCAAAATTGTGAAAACTTTGGTATGTATGAATATTTTTATTTTATTTTATTAAACCTTTAATTGGCATACAACAAACATCGGAACAAACAATACAGGTAAAATTTTCAATAACCATATCTTAAGTCCTTGCAGCTAAAACACCTGTTCAGTGGGACCATTGAAACGCTGGTTATTTGTTTTAATGATATGCACTAGAAAAAGAGCCAGTTGGTTAAGCACAGCAGGATCCTCAGAGTCAAGTAAGAAATTCAGGGTCACCTCTTTACTAGCCGCGCCCAACTTAGTCATAAGAGGTTGGAAATATTTCTCTCTGCTCTTGGAATGTAATGGGCAATAGAAGATTAAATGCTCTACAGTTTCAATACTGCCCAGCTGGCAGGGGCAGGACCTATCAGCGTAGGGTACACCTTTAAAACGACCCCACAGGACTTCTGAGGGTAATACATTGCAGCGAGCCAACGTTATAGCCCTGCGTCTTATAGGGATATCCAAGATGTACAAATAGGGTGGAACTTGCCCACCAATTGTTCTTAATTGAAAAGAAAGCGGTGAACAACGAGTGTTGGCCCTCTGCAGTAAGTTTCGGTCCTGCAATTCTAATAATTTCCCCTTGATGGATCTAAAGGCTTCTGCCTGGGATATCGAGCCTATCAGTTCAGTATCTATCCCCAGTTCAACAAGTTTGGCTGCCCAGGGCTCAGCTGAAAAGTAAGTATCCGCAAGCATACACTGAATCAGGTCATTATCTGTGTTTGAGTAAAACACAGAGAGCCACAGCTTTGTGACCCGTATCCAGGCAACAGTTTCAATTGTTCTTAGGCCAGATTCTAGGCACAGAACTGCATATGGAACGCAACTTGGCATACCAAAAATCTTCCTGAGGAAGGAAGCTTGCACATGTTCAACCGAATGGTTAAAGTCTCGGATCCATAACGGAATGCCATAGGTATGTATGAATAATGCCATCATGTTATATCATTGGAAAGGTAATTTAATGCAGAATGCAATGAAACAAACTAGAGTGTATAACTTTATCAAATGATATGGCCAAAAAACCCAGAGAAAACAAAAATACAATAGTGACATCACTTCTTGTTGTGATGTCACTTCCAGGGCAACATTTTCCCCTCTGCACTGGGCTACCCTTTCATTAGCTACGCCCTGCCCAGATTCAACTCTGGTCGCATCCAGGAGTTCCTCTGAGTTTCTCCATCGCGGACTTGCAGTCCGCAGTGAGTCAAATGTGCAGATCACCAACCCATGGATGATATGGACCCACTGTATTTATTTTTATCAGTCTGGTTTGCCTCCATGGAGCTTGAGTCACTATGCATGTTCCCCACCCCCAAACAACGCTGTAAGGTGAGTTAGGCTAAGTAAGAGATGGTGACCAGTCTTCAGTTACACAGGGAGCTTCACAGATGAATGATAAATTGAACACTGACCTCTGAGATCGCAGTCAAACACCCTCGCCTCTAGCTTTAGGACCACTGATGCAAAATCCACTTTTCCCATGAAGATTTTATGCATATTTTATTTTTGGTTTTGTTTCAAAATGCTGGGAAACGAAGATGCTGCATAAGCTTTTATGGTCTTCATTTGCTGTTCTTCACACTTGATTATATTTTGAGCTCTGCTTTTCTTTTCATAAGATAAATATGCAATCGTTCATCCTCTGATGTACACTTTCAGACACTCTCATATCATTGCTTTGGAGAGGGTTGAGAGCAAATTAATCTCAAAGAATACTTTAATTTGGTTCACATTTTGCATTCTGAAGGACTCATTTTGTAGGAGGGAAATGTTTAATTTCAAATGTTGGTTCAGAAGGGGCAGGCCATGATTAAGAGCCCAATCCAAACATGTCTACTCAGAAGCGCGTCCCATTATAGTCAATGGGACTTACTCCCAGGTAAGTGTGGATAGGATTGCAGCCTAAGGGCACAATCTTAACCTGAAGTTAGGCCAGCACAGTTAGCCTAGCAAACTTTGGCCAGCACAAGAGACAGCGTAAAGTATGTTTGGACCACTTTTGGAGTCAGAGAGGCCAACACACAGACATGTGCTACCCTCCCTGACTCCAAGAGTGCTCCAAACGGGCCTTCTGGTGTCCCTCGTGCTGGCCAAACTTTGCTGGTTTAACTGTGCCAGCCTAACTCCAAGTTAGAATTGGGCCCTGAGTCAGTGCTTTGCGACTCTATTGGGGTCCAGAACCCAAGGTTGAAGAACACATGTTTATAGGAAATTACTCTCTGTGCAGGAAGGTGGGAAGCATCCCACCTTCAGTGCCAGTTTTATGTGTCATGCAAAGGCCATTCAGAGGATGCAATTTTATTTAATTGCACAAATGGCAGTTCCAATTTTAGTGAAAACTGATAGTTCCTTCTGACACCTTCGGGGGGTGGGGGGTTCTGAAGCCTGAAAGGCCATGTGCAGCCTCTCTGGGCTTCAGAATAGCTCCTGGATGTGAACGTGTTTCCAGTCACATCCAGAAGGTCTTCAGTGGGTCCTCAGATGTGGGGTTGGAGCCTGCAGTGGGTCAAATCTATGGGTTCTAAATGTATGGATAAAGAGGATCCACTCAACCAAACAAAATGGGAAACTGATAGGACAATGTCTGATAGGCAAGCCCAGTTCCTGGTGTGACAAGCCAGTAGGCCCATTAGACTACAGGCCATACATCTGTTCCCTCCCTCACATGGAGAGAAGCTTCGTGGAGCATATATGCATTTTTGAAATACTGATGACTACTCATTTCATTATATACTGTAGATTGGCAAATATAAGTCAATCTTACACATAAGTCGAAGGCAGGTTTTGAGTCAAAAACCATGAAATTTTCTATGACCCTCAGATAAACTGGGGTGGTAAAACTTAGCAGGGTGTCTATAATTTTGTCTGATTTTACCCTCTGATTTTATTTCTCCCATGTTGAGACGGTCAGGAGCCAATCACTGCAGTAAGGGGAGAGTGAGGGAAATAGTGTTTGTGAAGAGGAGCATAAAACACCCCCCCCTAAATGATGACATAAGACAGACAGCATTGAATTGATGTGGGGGGAAACAGTTTCAGACAGCAGGGGAAAAAAACCCCACAGGTTTAAAAACACACCACAGCATAGCAACTTCAGAAAGAGTTGGGAGTTAAGGAGTTAACAGCATGCTCAGAAGAGCTCTGGACCAATATAAACAATGAAATGGAGAGCAAAGGAGAGCTCCTGAGTGTAATTAAAGCTTGGAAACTCTCTGCAGGCATAAAAATCCACAAACACTTTGCAGACAATCCACAAGCAGCTGACATCCCTGAACTGCCCTGACTCCTGACTGACCCTGAGATTAGACAAGGAGGCAATTTACAGTTCATTTATTGGCAAAAATTTCTCGACTTACAGCTGGGTATCTGCAGTACCTGCAGTACTTATGAAATGGGACTTCAGTATGATTCAAAGGAGGAAAACAGCACAACTGGAACAAAATTACTTAAGGCACACTTGTAGTGCTAAGGCTGCCAAATACCTGTTTCTGAGAAAGGAAAACAGGCAGAAAAGTGGTAAGAAAGGAGAAATGGGATTTCGAAGCATTTGTGTTGATTTTGATCATCTTCTCAGGAACATCCATTCCAGGCAAATACATTTTCTTAACTGTTCAAAGAACACTTCAGAAGAACACTCTATCCTATCAGATCCGAACCACCAGCTATTTTGTTATGGAAAGACGCTGCCCTTTTGTGTATGAAATATAGCTTTCAGCTTTCAGATATGGAAGTGAAGGAAACACTTAAAATCAAGGGCAAATGATAAAATCAGCATTGTTACGGGGAAGAGGGAAGCTATAAACAGAAAGACAGCTGTAAAGCAAGGTTGGTAACAGGCAGAATTTATAAACAAAGGGCCTGATCCTGGCAGCAATCACTAAGAACAGATTTTCCCCTCTTAGAACTCCTTAGAATGAGTCAGGCTATTAAACCATCTAGTCCAGTATTATTGAGACTGAGTGGCAGTGGGCCTCCAGGGTGTCAGGTGTGGAAAAGGCTACAGTATTCGGGGTTCTTCAGGGGGAAAAAAGGTGCATGAGAGGAATCATAACTGAGAAGTAAAAAATAATGCATGGGATGGATAGAGTGCCTTCGGGCATAAAGGTGGGGTAAAAATCTTTTAAATAAATAAATAAATAAATAAATAAATAAATAAATAAATAGAGAAGATAGAGGGATGTTCTTTTCCCACTCACACAACACCAGATAAAAATTAAATAAGTAATAATAATAAATAATACCGTTAAAAGGGGATTGGACAGATTAATGGAGGAATAGTCCATCACTAGTTAAAAGCCATCATGGGTACATGCAACCTCCTGATTTTATAAATAGGATACAGGATGCAGATAACTTGTTGAGTGCTCCCTGAGGCAAGAGGTGGGGCATTGTGAGATAAAGGAAGCTGGATTAGATGGACCCTTGGCCTATTCCAGCAGGGTTCTTATGAGATGACCTTATGAGATACCAGGGATCGAACCTGGAACTTTTAAATGTATAGCAAACATCTAACCTAATTTATATCCCCTGCACTCAGGAAATGTGGGGTCCCTTTGTAGGGAGTAGGGAGAATCAGAGAGAAGGATGAGTTGCTTTGCTATTTAAGTGATTTCTCCTTCAACAATTCCATAGATACTATGACTGCAATCCTAGCCACACTTACCCGGAAGTAAGCCCCATTGACTATAATGGGACTTGCTTCATGGTAGACATGCATAGGATTGGGCTGCCCATATCCTCTCAGAAGTAAGTGCCCATGTGTTGATGACCAAGCAATGCACAGAGACCAGGCTCAGTTTTCCTGCATAATGAAGGATTCACAAAATCATGCCGTAAGCAGGAGTCAGACAATAGCCTGTTCAGAGACTTGAAAACGGTATTCTTGAGACATTATTGCTGGTGACGTGCACTCTCAGCCCATTGTCCTCTGTTTTCACAGGCTTTCAACATGCTTTCAATATCCTGCAGGAGCCTGTTTGATCAGAGACGACAGTGGGGTGAAAGAAACAAGAACAGCAAAGAAGCTGCAGCCAACAATGTGGTTTTTTTTTTTAAAAAAAAAAAATGCTTATTTAAGGGTGTTTATAGACTGCCAACTGAAACTAAATTTTCAGGGTGAGTCACAGAAAGAAAGTGACAATGAGCACAACTATATCAGTTAAAACCAGCAGTTTAAATGTGAGCATCCTATGAGGGTGCAATCCTAACCTGGAGTTAGAATAGAATAGAATTTTATTGGCCATACATGGAATTTCATACATGGAATTACTCCGGTTCAAAAGCTGTCACATATACCTTAAACTAATAAGTAATAATACAACAAAATATACCATCACAGTAACAAGACCCCACTAACTCTAAATTTATCCAAATCAAATAATCAACTTAAATACCATATATAATCAATACCACACAATCAGCTATTCAGTAGCCCAATAGCACGGGGGAAAAAACTGTTCTTGTGCCTGGTTGTTCTAATACACCATGTCCTATAACGACGTCCAGAGGGAAGAAGTTCAAACAGATTACAGGCAGGGTGAGAGCGATCCGCAACAATCCTCTCTGCTCTTTTTCTCATCTGAGCAATATATAAATCATCCACAGAGGGCAACCTGGCTCCTATTATTCTTTCTGCAGTTTTGACTGTCCTTTGGAGTCTGTTCTTATCCTGTTTAGTCGCTGAACCAAACCAGACCGTTACAGAGTTAGAAAGAACTGATTCAATGATTCCTCTATAAAACTGAATCAACAGCACTTGAGGCAGGTTAAATTTCTTAAGTTGGTGTGAAAAATACATCCTCTGCTGTGCTTTCTTAATAATGGAACTGATGTTAACTGACCATTTCAAGTCATGGGAGATTTTAGAACCCAGAAATTTGAAGGACCACCACTGATACCATACTACCAAATATGGTCAGTGGAGATAAAGTAGAGGAGTGCCTTCTAAAATCTATTACCATCTCCTTTGTTTTTAGTGTATTCAGTTCCAGATTGTTACATCCACACCACAGGGCAAGCTGTTTAACCTCCCATCGGTTTGCAGATTCATCGCCATCACGAATAAGACTGATGATTGTTGTATCATCTGCAAACTTCAAAATTTTAACAGAGGGATCCACTGAGGTACAGTCATTCGTGTAAACAGAAAAGAACAATGGGGAGAGCATACATCCCTGAAGAGCTCCTGTACTAGTTGTTCAAGAATTGGACATGATTTTCCCCAGCCTCACCCGTTGCTTCCTGTCTGTCAAAAAGCTGGTTATCCATTGGCAGACATGAGCACGTACAGAGAGCTGGATCAGTTTAGGATAAAGAGTAGCTGGGATCAGAGGCGTTTCTCCAGGGATGGCAAAGCTCTAAGTGTTGCAAGAAGCCTTACCCTGTCATGTAAATCCCTCCTCTCCCTTGCTGCTGTAGCCAGTAAGCAATGCCAAGATGTTGCTGTTCCCTGTGAGGATTGGCTAAAATGGTGCAGGAGAAGAGTGATTTCTACTGCAAGGTAAGGCTTCTTGCAAAACTTAGAGCTTTGCCATCCCTGTAGAAATGCCACTGGCTGGGATAATGGTGTTAAATGCTGAGCTGAAGTCCACAAAAAGGACCCGTGCATAGGTCCCTGAAGAATCCAGATGTTGCAAGATAAAATGCAGTGCCATATTGACAGTATCGTCCACTGACCTATTTGCGCGATAGGCAAATTGCAAAGGATCTAGTAACGGGTCAGTGTGATGTCTTTCAAGTAGGCCAGCACTAACCTCTCAAAGATCTTCATCACCACAGATGTCAAAGCCACAGGTCTATAATCATTCAGCTCCTTAACAGAAGCTTTCTTAGGTACCGGAATAATGATAGAATGTTTAAAACAAGAAGGGACTCTACACAACTCCAATGACAACTTAAAAATCTGGGTTAGAATGGGGGCCAGTTGTACAGCACAAACTTTCAAACAGGAAGGAGTCACCCCATCTGGGCCCGGAGCTTTCCCAACTTTTTGTCTTTGGAGAAGGCCTCGCACATCCTTAGCCAGTTAGACTGGCTCAGCTAGGCCAGCAAAGTTTGGCCAGCACAAGGGACATTGTAAAGTATGTTTGGACCACTCATGGAGTCAGAGATGCCAGCACACAGACATGTGCCATCCTCCCTGACTCCGAGAGTGGTCCAAACGCGTATTATGGTGCCCTTTGTGCTGGCCAAACTTTGCCTGTCTAACTGTGCTGGCCTAACTCCAGGTTAGGATTGTGCCCTCAATCTCATTGAGCAATGAAATATCTTTGCAGTTCCCGTACACAAAATGTGTGTGGTTCTCATGCAGTTCCCAGTTTTTGCAGTAGCCAGGCTGCATCAATTGCCCTGGAAGCAGACCAAAGCCTCCTTCTCAGTTGGTTTACACCTTAAACGTTCTTGTCTATTTTGTTTTGTTTGGGAAGATATTATTTTCTTAACTGTGGTTGCAGCACCGTGTGGAGCCAAGCACCTTTCGAAGCCATCCTCGTCTTTGACATGTCATCGCCAATTGCAAAGATCTGTCATGTTGCATTAGGGGCACTGGATTTGAAGTGGCATGATTCACCATTTCAAGGAAATGTCAAGATGATAAAAGTCCAAAAGCTGCCCTGTGTGGGTTTTACGGCAAGATATAGAAACACTGCTTGAGCCCCTTTTTTTTCTTTTTTTAGTATGTCTAATAACCTCGAACGATCAGGAACCATATTGAAATCTTGCAGGCATTCCTGTTTCAGGATCATCTCAAGAAATCACATGTCGAGGTATAAAACAAAAATCCTGTTTCTGGAATATTCCCAGATTGGGTTGGAATCCACTGGAAGTGATGTCATTAACCTGGAAGTGGTGTCATGGCCAGAAGTGACATTATCAAGTAGGGAGTGCTGTCATTGTAATGTAATCAAATGACATTCCTGGAATGCAAATTGGCATTCAAGGACTGCATCAATTGCACAACCATGAAACATCCCTGACAGGAAAGTTAGATTTGGCCAAAAAAGATGTAAAAGCACTGAAATAAAAACAAAATAAACTCTCACTTGAAAAATTCAGGGTGCAATCCTAAGCAGCACTGGACTGGCGAGGCCGACGGGATACCGCCATATCCAACACTGCTTAGGAGACGCTGGAGCCTCCCTGTGGCAAGGGAACGTGTGCTCCCTTACAGTAGGGGAGGCTCCAGCCTCCCCTATGGGCTCCTTGGATCTGCACCTGCTAAACAGCAGGCGCAGATCCAAGGAGACTGCGCGACCCAAATTGGGGCTATGCAGCCTCATCCCGCTCTCATCTCACCCACAATCTCTCTCCCGCCGCCAATCCCGCTGCCACCTCCACCCGGAGCCTCCCTTGTGCCGGCTGCCTTCTACCGACGCAAGAGAGGCTCAGCACAGGCACAACAGGACTGGCACTGCCTGCAGAGCCACTCCTGTTGCTCAAGTGCCCATGTGGGGGTGCAGTTCAGCAACCCCGTATTGGCGCTCCACCCCTTGTGTCAATGCTATGACATAGCGTGACGCAGGGGGCACAATAGAATTGCGCTGCCTGACTGTTAACACAAAAGGAACACAGCAAGAGTAAGGTCTGCAGCTTCCAAGATGGTGGCTCCTATCTTTCTGTGACCCATCTTTCATCAAATGGGTCCTGACCTATCGTTTGAGAAAGACTGATATAAGTGTTTGAAGAAACCAGCTGCTTTTTCATTGTGCTCTGAGAGTGAAACATGGTGAAAAAGCAACTGATTGAGTGGCTGCTTACCCCAGAGTAATTGGTAGCAACATCATCGCATCGCCACCATCTATGCAGAGGGGATGACTCCAAGAGTCACCACCCCTGGCAGCACGTGAAACAGCTACACTGCTGGACTCATCCTTGGGACCTACAGTTTGGTCACTGAAGGAGGCATCTAGGATAGACTGCCTTGCCTTCTGTTCCCTCTCTGCAAGAGGAATTTTCTGGCAGGAAGTGATTGGTCCTGTGTTCTCATAGGTGCAGCATTAGCCACAATACGCAGGTCCCATTGGCTGAACGCACAGCACAGCATGGACAGCAGTACTATTCTGCACTGAACATTTGAACAGTGTTGTGGCTTTTAACCTCTTTTCTTTTTTTAATGCTGTAAAAATTACACCCAGGACGAGTGCTATAACGAAAGGATGCAGTTGAAAATCATGCTATAGGACAGTGGTTCTCAACCTTTTTTCCACCGGGACCCACTTTTTCCTATGACAGCCTGTTGGGACCCCCAACCATAATTGGGAGCAAGTTGCATCGAACTCACTGACAGCGCAATTCTATGCATGTCTACTCAGAAGTAAGTCTCATTGTGTTCAATGCAGCTTACTCCCATGAAAGTGAGTATAGGATTGCAGCCTGGGACTCAGATCCACGTTAGCGCGCGCAGACACGAGCAGCCCTCTGACTCTCCCCAAAGGCCTCCATTAGCTCGCGCAGCCTCCCATCTGCGCGAAAGGCCCTCTTTCTCCAGCCAGACCTCCCTCAGTGTGGCTGCACCTGCCCGGCGAGAACTTGCGCCTTTAACGCCACATGAGGCGCGCCCCCCCGAAAGTCTTCTCGAGAGGGATGAGAGCGTGGCGCGCGGACAGGATTCAGCATGCAAATCCCTGCTCAAGCCAGGCAGCTTTCCTGGGTGCCCTTGACCCGGTCCCCCTCTCTCAGCCTCGCTTACCTTGCAGGGTTGTTGTGACGGGGGGGAGGCAAAGCACCCACAAGCCTGACGTCGGGGCGGGATGGCTCGCTCGTGCAGCGCCCTGCAGACTCTCTCAGGGCTGGCGAGCCGCCACCCGTCCTGCACGCTGCTCCCAGGGAGTCCCGCTCTGGCCCGTGAGTGCGCGCGGGATGGCAGCCTCGGACGTGCGTTGACTCGCGAGTCGGCCCAGCGCCGCCCAATGAGCATCCCTCCCGGGAAAGCGCGCGTGGGCGGGAGGCCTCCCCGGGCAACGCCCCTGCGCGCCTCCTCCCGAGTAGTCCCATGGCGTGCCTCCTCCCGAGTAGTCCCATGGCGCGCCTCCTCCGGAGTAGTCCCATGGCGCACTGTGAGGCTTCCAAGGTGAGAAATTCCACAGCTCCCTTTTAGTGTCTTCCTTTGTCTTGGCCAAGCTTCGTTCCCCCCCCCTCCGCAGACCCATTTCCCCCCCCATGTGTGTTTTGGAGGGAGGCTCCAGTGACCCCTGCAAAATGCTTGTTCGACCCCCAAAGGGGTCCCGACCCCCAGGTTGAGAACCACTGCATAGGAGGCATTACCATTTGGGGCATATCAAAGAAGTCTCTGACAGGTCATTCAAATGCAGACTTCACAAAGATGATAGTGTGAACAGTTTTTAAAAATCTAAGACTTTTAGGGCCAAAAGTCAACTTGGGAACACCATGAAATACATTCAAAAAGCCTTTTGTGCAATATGAGACAAGCCCACAGTCGTTGAGGTTTGGGTCTGGGATCAACGTCCTTTGAGTTTGGTTTGCAACCTCATTTCGTTACCTCCTTCTGATGAAGGTGTCTGATGAAAGAGCAGGGTTAATGACAGCAGTCAAAGTTCTCTGTTTGTCTTCTCCCTTCCTCATTAGACGTGGGGTCAAAGTCGATGTAAAATGTTGATTCCCTCCCAAATCGGCAAATGTTTCATTTCTGAGGAAGGTTTCACCAGTAGAATAGCTAGAAAAGGGCAAAATGGTAAGTACTGCATGCAGAACAATTTGCCTTGTAAGTGGCTCTTCCCATTCGCCATCAGAGCCATTCTGGGCAGGAAGCGCAGTGTGCAGGAGACACCTTTGGTTCAGAAAGCTCATGTGTGTTGCACATCACCTACATGGAGTAAGAACATGGGCCCTCCTGGATCAGGCCAAAGGCTGACCTAGTCCAGCTTCCTGTATCTCACTATAGGAGCACCTAGAACAACAAGATGCCTGCATCCTGTTGCCGCTCCTTTGCACCTGGCTTTCTGAGGCAGCCGACTTCGAAAACCAGGAGGTTGCACAGACCAATTACAGCTTGCAACCTGTGATGGATCTTCTAAAAATCTGTCAAATCCTCATTCAAAGGCATCCAGGCCAGATGACATCACCACATCCTGTGGCAAGCCGTTTCACAAACTCATTACTGGCTGGGTAAAAAACGTATTTCCTTTTATCTGTTCTAACTCCCCCAACACTCAATTTTAATACATGTCCCCTGGTTTTTGTGTTGTGAGGTTGGGAAAAGAACATCACCCTATCCACTTTATCCGTCCCTTGCATAATTTTGTACATCTCAGAGCCCATGAGTTAAACTGGAGTTAGGCTGGCATAAGCTAAATCAGCAACGTTTGACCAGCACAAGGGCCACTATGTTTGGACTACTCTTGGAGTCAGGGAGGATGGCTCACATCTGTGTGCTTGCCTTTCTGACTCCAAGAGTGGTTCAAACATACTTTGTGGTGGCCCTTGTGCTGGCCAAACTTTGCTGGCTTAGCTTATGCCGGCCTAACTCCAGTTTAAGATTGCACCCTCAATTGTGTTCCTCCTCAACCTCCATTTTTTTAGACTGAAGATTCCCAAACACTGTAGCATTTCCTCACAAGGGAGGTGTCCGAGCCCAGGAATAATTTTGGCTGCTCTCTTCTGCACCTTTTCTAGTTACACTATGTCCTTTTTGAGATGTGGCAACCAGAACTATACACAATACTCTAGATATGGCCTTACCATCTATTTGTGCACTAGCATAATGATATTAGCTGTTTTATTCTCAGTCCCTTTTCTAACAATCCCAAGCATGGAATTGGCCTTCTTCACTGCTGCTGCACACTGAGTAGACACTTTCACCGAGTTGTCCACTAACACCCCAAGATCTCTCTCCTAATCTGTCACAGACAGCTCAGAACCCTTTAGGCCAGTGGTTCTTAACCTTTTTGGAGGTACCGAACCCCGCAAGTTTCATACGTGCATCACCGAACCCTTCAAAGTTGGAAAAATAAAATGTTTTTTTTTTCAAATTCAAAACATAGAGGTATATATTTTATTAGTGCACAAAATGAACCATGCATCAGCTGCACATAAAATCACTGTGTTCAAAGAACAAAACCAACAAAACATGAATGTCACACAAAAACAAAAACATAACTCAATGAATATTTACTGCAAATCAATTGTACGTATTTGTCCGACCACTTTCTTATTTTGCTCGACATAGTAAATCTGTAAATCCAGCAGCAGCAATACTCAGAGAGAAACAGAAAGCAGAGCAGAAGAACTCTCTGATCAGGACAGGACTGAACACACACGCACTCACTGAGCTGAACAGACAAGCAATCAGTGTTCCTGGGATTGGCTAAATAACTTGCAACATTCCACCAGAGATCACATGGTCTTGTAACTGGGCAGAACCTAAGTCAGAACTACCCCGCACCCTCTGCTGGTCTGCTAGGCCTCAGTGATAAGCCTTACCATTCAGGCCTGCAAATTCCCAGGCCTTACTTTAATATCCCAACAACTACTGAGTGCATCAAGTTCCCTGCAGCACAGATATCAAGGCCAGCAAACGGAATGGACACACACACATCTCCGCCGAACCCCTGAGACTGACTCACCGAACCCCTGGGGTTCGATCGAACCCAGGTTAAGAAATACTGCTTTAGGCTATATGTATTGATTTTTTTTTGCCCCAATGTGCATATCTTTACACTTGTCTACACTGAAACGCATCTGCCATTGTGCTGCCCATTCCCGCAGTTTGGAGAGGTTTTTCTGGAGCGCCAATCCCTTCTGGCAGGGCCAGCTCTAGGAGTGGCGGGGCCCAATGCAGGGCCTTCCTGTGGCGCCCCCTCCTTCCCCGCAGGGCCCCCAGCTCACCAAGAAGGGTGCTTATGGTGCCACGCACAAAGTGTGGCACCTGGAAATAGTTGGGGGTGACATGATGACATCACCGCCAGCTGCTTCCAGGAAGCTCATTTTGGGCTGTTGAGTGGCAGGTGCAGGTGGTAATGCTGCTTTTCTCACTCCACCGTCCTACAGCCCACAGAGATCCCAGCTGCAGCAGCAGGCAATATGCTCACTGAGCTGGTACAGGGTGGGGTCCAATGTGATGACATCGGCCATACTGGTTTAAGGCTGGCCCTGCCGTCTGGTTTTCAGCACCTACCAGTACTTACCATTTTGGGCCCCACCAGCTCTGCTACTGAAGTTGGCTAGCAAGATCCTGAAATTTTGATTTCAAAAATCTGACTTGCAGGGACAGATTCAGAAATGTGCCAGTATGCAGCAAGCACACGGACATAGCGGGATCAGTGCCTGCAGCAGCATTTTCCTTCTCCAAGTATTGCTAGCGTTCTTGACTACTGGAGCTCACAGGCTTAATTTTTTTTCCCTTGCCAAAGCAAAGGCTGTGTTCAGAGAGGAACAAGGAAATCGGCCCAGCATGCTTCTTGCTGCTTACCCAGAGCGTTTCCTCCCACACAGCTGCCGCTCAAGCACATCACACCTCCGGCAAACACAGCAAAGCACTATGTTAATGCAACATAAAGAGTGAGAGTGCAGTTGGCCAGAGACAAGGAACTCCATCAGATTCATACTCACTAGTCAATTGAGCTCTGCCCTTTGGCCACACTGCTGCAACTTAGAGCATCACACAGTTCTGGATAAGAGAAGTGCTCACACACACAAAATGCAGGTAGTCTTCACAGCAGTATACCACCCAGAACTGCTGCTCAGGCCACTGTTCCTTCTATAGCTCTCCCTCTGTAAATTCTTGAGACAGTCCAGAAACAAAGGCACATTAAGGGAGAGACACAAAAGAGACATTTTTGAATAGAGGGATGTTCCTTTTCCCTCTCACACCACACCAGAACAGGGGACAACCATTAAACTTGAGTGTTGGGAGAGTTAGAACAGACAAAAGGAAATATGTCTTGAGTCAGCATGTAATTAGTCTGGGGAACTCCTTGCTACAGGATGTGGTTGTGATGTCTGGCCTGCCAGGAGAGGTGGACTCAGGTCAAAACAATGACCTGGTTTTAGCCCATGAATTGGGCTGATAGCAAGAAGCCTTAGGTTCCACCGGCCTCAGGACAGCCACACTTTGGTCTGATGTAGCAATCAAAGCCCCTCTCTGGTCTCTTGAGAGAAGACTTGCCTTGGTTTTGCTACCCACAATGGAGTACTATCTTTCCTTCCTAATCTTTCTTCCCTCTCTCTCCTTTCCCTTTCTCAAGTGAAACCAGTAGTGTCCCTAGGGAGGGGCGGGGTGCTAAGTTTTGCAAGACACCTTGTAAACCGCTTCCATCATCATAGCCATAACAAGGAGAGACTCCTCTATGTTGAATTCACAGCCTGGAATGGCTACGACAGGGAGGGAGGGGAGCTGTTGACACAGCAAGAGGAGGCGCCTTGCAAAATCTAGCACCTTGCCCCCCTCTAGGGAAGGTCTATCTATGTAGTAGTGTGTGGGCATGCGTGTGTGTGTGTGTGTGCGTGCATGTATGCATATAGAGGCATATAATATGTCTTTTAAAAGAATCTATCTATCTATCTATCTATCTATCTATCTATCTATCTATCTATCTATCTATCTATC
>JAJKFI010000010.1:15582501-15612669 GCA_029204185.1 Lerista edwardsae
ATCTATCTATCTATCTATCTATCTATCTATCTATCTATCTATCTATCCTGTGTGTGTGTGTGTGCTTAGAGGCATATAATATGCCTTTAAAAATTGCAACCTTAGAGCTGTAATAATATAATAGTAAATGCCTGGGCGGCTATTTGCCAAAGCCTTTTCCCACCTCCACTGGAATGAACAGCAACAAACCCGACCTCCATATTGTCCTGGCTACCCAGGATGCTCCTGAAAATGGCATCCTTATTCAGTGACGAATGGAGGCCCGAGCGCGCCCATGGCTGGCACCGAAACCGCACCCCCAGGATGTTGCCCCGCCCCTGTGCGTCGCTCCGACACACCTCCCTGCACCCGGAAACGCTCCATTTCGGAGCGTAACGGAGACGAGGGAGGGCGGGGGGCCCAAAGAGTGCGCAGTTTCCCCCGCGGACTGCACGCAATGGTGCCCTGCCGCCCCACTGCTGCCCGCCACCCATGGCTCGTGCCACCCCAGGCTACAGGTCAGATATGCCTCCGTCCTTATACATGTTTGTACCCTGCAATTGTCACCCGAAGCAGCGCTCACCATGTGACTTGAGTTTGCAGCCCCTTGTTCACGTGCCGACTAGTGCTTAGCTCAGAGATGCAGAACTAGCAAAAGGGAGGCTGTTGGGGGCTGCCAGCCAATCTCCACCCCAGGGATGTTGAGTTTCACGGTTCCCATGCTTCCCAATTAACATCTCAAAGCACATCATATCCAATGATAATTCCTTTCCTTTATGTCACATATCATGATTCCTGTCGTGGTTTGCCTGAGAGCATCTTTAAGGGCCACAGCAAAAAGTAATATCCGCCCTGCTTATGAAATATTAGCTTTGCTTGTGTTTATTGCTGCCACCTTCAAGTGCTACCCGATATTGATTATTTAAATATGTGTTGTTCCTCTCTACGGAGTATTCTCCTCTTGACTGACAGATCCCATTACTTTATCTGCGGAGGAATTCAGATTTGTGAACGTTACAAAAAACAAGCGCCGCGCATGAATCATCAATCTTATGCCATTGTTAACGTGGAGCTGTAATAGAGATGGCTGGCATTTCCTTGACATGGTGCACGATGTCCCCCAAATCTCTCATCTTCCCAGCCTTGACAGAAAGAAAATTAATCGCCCCGACAGTGATTTGTCATTTTGAGGATTAGCCGGGCAGCCCAGGAACACTGAAATCACAAAATGTGCTCCTCAGCGTAGCAATTTGCGCACAGATTCCACACTGACATCAGGACTGAAGGAGCATTTGGTGGGTGACACGGGGAGGTGAATTGGCCTATTTAAGGAATGGGCACTTTTGGGATGCAACTTGCAATGTACCACCAGCGCTGTTTCTTTTGGCCTGAAGATGGCAGTAGCATTCTTTATCTGCAAACTGAGATGGTGGGGGAGGGGAGGACAGTTCTGCTGCCAGGAGTTAAGGGGAGACTTATCTGTGTAGATTGCCAGTTTTCCTGAGTAGGAGAACAATTAAACAGGGAGAGGAATTCAAAACTGGGATTGGAATGTTGCATTCCTAGATTTGTAGAAGTTTAGAAGCTGATTGGGAAGATGCAGTTAACTTGTTGAGCATTATCTGACATGATAGCAACAGGTGAAACTGCAGAAAATGGTTCTAAAGCATAGCCAGAAAAGTTCCCCTATGTTCCTTCTCTTGAAAACTGGCTCTTTTTTTATTGTGTCATTTCATTTATTGGGGCTGAAGACTTTGCAGACACTTGAAATGCACTGGGCTTTTGGTTTCAAATTAATATTGCCCAACTTAGGACGAAGCAGTCCAAGAGGCTTAAAAAGACATTCATAAAAGGAGAATAGATAACATGGTTTTTCAACGTGCAAAGAAAATAAGAAGTGGTGCAACTGTGTTTGTGAAGTTTTGCTTCCCCAAAGTTACAGATGTTCACTTACAAATATTGCGCTGTGAGAGATGGTGACTGGCCCAAGCTTCATGAGTGGGTGAGGATTTGAACCTGGGTCTTCCTAGTCTGTCCAACTTCAGAACCACCCATTCATTCCAGTTCACATCCTCTGCTATTTCTAAAAAGCAGACATTTTTTCATAAGGGCAAATACAGTACGTTGGGATACTGAAGGAAGTCCCTGGAAATTTACAGGCCTGAATGGGGAAAGGCCTAACACTAGGCCGACTCAGGGGGCAGAGGCAGATCTAAGGGAGGGCAAAGCTCTAAGTTTTGCAAGAAGCCTTACCTTGCAGTAGAAATCACTCCCCTCCTGCACCGTTTCAGCCAATCCTCACAGGGAACAGCAACATCTTGGCGTTGCTTACTGGCTACAGCAGCAAGGGAGAGGAGGGATTTACATGACAGGGTAAGGCTTCTTGCAGCACTTAGAGCTTTGCCCTCCCTGTAGAAACGCCTCTGTCAGGGGGTAAAGCGCTGAGTCATTCAGGCCTTGCAGACCAGCAGTAAAGTGCTGAGTCATTTTGACTCAGCTTCAGCCTGGGGATGAGATCATATTATCTCTGATTGGATGCTGGGGACTATTTAATCAAGACCAGAAACACCTGTGGTTAGTTGCTGGAGTTGTAAGTGTTGCTGTTGGAGGAGCTTTGCTGTACCTGTTACCTGTTTGCTGTTCTTTGCTGCAAGAAGCCTTCTTCTGAGAATATATAAGTTCTTGCTACCCTAATCTCTGTTGTCTGAGTGATTCCTTGCCGGAGCTCTGCGACCTTGAAGCCTTTCCAAGCCTCATAGCTGTAAGCTGCTTCTACGCTATCATCACAGTATGTTTCTGAGAAAGCAAATCCCATCTTAATGCAGTCCTAATAATATGTATGCACATCTATTTAAACTGGCACTTTGAAGCCTGGCAAACAGCGATGTTCGTTGTGGTGTTTTGTTCATACTGGAAAGGTTCCCTCAACCTCTCCTTTGTTGAAGGCCCATCACAAAGGCAATTTTCAGTGTCGACTCTCAGCCAGAACTGCTTCGAGGGAGTTAACATCAGAGAGGTGGAGGCTGTGATAGATGTTCCTGGTCACCAGCTATATTGGCTAGTGGGATAATCTTGCACAAAATTGGATAATCTTGAACAAAGTGTATCTGCTACTGACTTTCATCCGAAGTCTCATTTCTACCCTTAATTGAATCACTCTCACATACTGATTGTGAGGAGAGGAGATAGTGTGTGTTCCTGCAGTAGCTGAAATTAAGTATCCTTCACGTCCAAATAGTGCCTGGCCCCTTTGGTGCCTGCCCTCCCAATCTGACTGACAGGCAGCCTTTTCTCTCTCACCAAAGAGCAGATGACCCAGCGCAGCTCCTTCTGTCTCACCAAAGGGCAGCTCAGCTTGTCAGTCGCTCCTCAAAGTCTCGCTGCTCAAAGAAACTTCCTGCGATCTTGAATTGACAGCCTTCAGATGTCTTTGGGCTTAATGATGGCTCTACCCACTGGACTGGACCTCCTGCCCATGCGTGACACCTTCTGAGATCCTTGTCCTCCCACACTTGGAACACCTTCCAGTTTGGCCCACTCCTTGCTGTAAAGTACCAATGGAACACTCTACCCACCACCTGATCTGTGCCAGTGTAGCATCCAGGCAGTTCTGGCACACACACAGAGCAGTTGGGCATTTCTGACAGCTACTCAATAGCACACAATGGTGACATGACTATTGCGCTATTGCAAGGTCATTAACAGCACAATCCTAACCAACTTTCCAGCACCAGGACAAGGACAGTACAGCTCCGAGGTAAGGGAACAAACATTCCCCTACTTGGAGGAGGGCTCCATGACTGCCCCCAACTGCAGGATGCAGCACGTGCCCCACTGGCACAGCTATGTGAATACTGGAAAGTTGGTTAGGATTGCACCCTAGATCTGTTGCCATAACCTGTCCATCAGTTTGGTTCGTAAGGCCCTTTCACATGTTCCAGTGTGATCCCTAGAAAACACGCGAAGAACATCCGCAGGTCATTCTGTGTTCTGTGAGTTCTGTGTTCTGTGGTAGAAGCATAGGAGTTCTTCAGAACAAAAGTAAAAATAAAAAGGTCATCAAAGCTGGAGAGCTTGAAATGACAATTCTGTAGTGAGCATGCATGTCATTTCCAGTTCCATCTTATTCTGTAGAACAGTGGTTCCCAAACTGTGGGTCGGGACCAATGATGTCATCTCGTAATGAAGAACAGGAACGCTGGGCGGGACTTACACGTGATTGGCAGCCCGTCCGTTCCGTTCCGCAGCTGCCCTGGCCTTGGGGGGGCTGCCCCCGGTTGGCGCGCCCCACCGTGCTCGCCCAGGCACCCGCCCCGCCCCCTGTCCCCCCCGTGAGCAGGTGCCCCGCCGAGGCCAGGGCAGCCACGGAACAGAACGGACGGGCAGCCAAGCACGCGTAAGTCCCGCCCAGCGTTCCCGTTCTTCATTACGAGATGACATCACTGGTCGGGACCCACCAGAGGGTCACAAGTCAGTTTCATGTGGATCATGAAGCACCTAGGGCAGCCATATTGAAAATATGAGAAGATGGGAAGCCCGAAAGGGGAAGTGCTGTGCGGTTGTTTTGCTTGTGTCAAGGTTGTGAATAGGCTTTTTTCCCCTTTCTGATTCATTTTGTTATTGGAAAATGGCTGAGAAATAACTTCTTGCTGCATCCTCAGGAAAGCAGCAGGCTCTGGCTTCACAATGACGGCACTTCTGGCCATGACATCACTTCCGGTGGGTCCCGGACAGATTGTCCTTCTGAAAAGTGGGTCCCAGTGCTAAAAAGTTTGAGAACCTCTGCTGTAGAATATATTTTGGATCAGGATTCCATATCTAAAATTTGGAGCGCACCGCTGTAAAGGTGGAAACAGTGACTGTTATTCCCTGACTTTTCAACACAAATAAATGAAGACAGCATGTTGACTTCAGCAGAGCAAAGCTAGTTCTTTTTTTTCTTTTAACCATCAAAAAGGTTGGTCCTAATTCTCACTGCTTTTCAGCAGTTTGAAGAAATCAATGGCTATTCATTTTCAGCCATTATTTCTATCAATGGGTGTGCATCAGTGATCACCTGCAGAGGCCAGCTAGGAGTGTGAAAATCCTCCTGGCTTTCAGACATATTGGTGCTAAAATAAATAGTTTTGTGGCTTTTACAAAGCACAATAACATTGCAGAATCCCCAACTAAGAGAGAAAAACAACTGTTTTTTTCCCCCTCCAGATGGCACACAGGACGGCTTTGATATGAAGACTACACTTGGATGTGTGCTTTAAACTATCATTTCCTCCACGTCAGGTATTTGATGTTTACAGATAGGAGCTGTAAGTGCTGGGAGCACTTGGGTAGCCCAATCCTAAACTGCCCAGCCCCCAGAGAATTAGTGGTGCCAAAATGGCTACTGCAGCATCTTATGGGCACTGCCTAGAAAAAGCCGAGACATGTGGGCTTTAGAAAGCATCACTAACAACAAAGCTAGTGGAGGTGACAGCTTTCCAGTGGAATTACTCAAAATCTTAAAAGATGATGCTGTCAAAGTGCTGCACTCCATATGCCAGCAAATTTGGAAAACCCAGCAGTGGCCACAAGACTGGAAAAGATCAGTTTACATTCCAATCCCAAAGAAGGGCAATGCCAAAGATTGTTCAAACTACCGCACCATTGCACTCATTTCACATGCTAGCAAGATGATGCTCAAAATCCTACAAGCTAGGCTTCAGCAGTATGTGAATCGAGAACTACCAGATGTACAAGCTGGTTTCCGAAGAGGCAGAGGAACTAGATAAGAGATCAAATTGCCAACATTCGCTGGATCATGGAGAAAGCAAGAGAGTTCCAGAAAAACATCTACTTCTGCTTCATTGACTATGCCAAAGCCTTTGATTGTGTGGATCACAACAAACTGTGGCAAGTTCTTGAAGAGATGGGAGTACCAGACCACCTTATCTGTCTTCTGAGAAACCTATATTCAGGTCAGGAAGCGACAGTTAGAACTGGACATGGAACAACCGATTTGTTTCAAATTGGAAAAGGAGTACGACAAGGCTGTATACTGTCACCCTGCTTATTTAACTTATATGCAGAGTACATCATGAGGAAGGCAGGGCTGGATGATTCACAAGCTGGAATCAAGATTGCTGGGAGAAATATCAACAACCTCAGATATGCAGACGATACCACTCTAATGGCAGAAAGTGAGGAAGACCTAAAGAACCTTCTGATGAGGGTGAAAGAGGAAAGGGCAGAAATTGGCTTGAAGCTCAACATTAAAAAGACTAAGATCATGGCAACCCTCCCATCACTTCCTGGCAAATAGAAGGGGAAGAAATGGAAGCAGTGACAGACTTTATTTTCCTGGGCTCCAAGATCACCGCAGATGGTGACCGTAGCCATGAAATTAAAAGACGTTTACTTCTTGGGAAGAAAGCTATGGTGAACCTAGACAACTTAATAAAAAGCTGAGACATCACCCTGCCAACAAAGGTTCGCCTAGTCAAAGCTATGGTTTTCCCAG
Source organism: Lerista edwardsae (assembly GCA_029204185.1). Lineage (NCBI taxonomy): Eukaryota > Metazoa > Chordata > Lepidosauria > Squamata > Scincidae > Lerista > Lerista edwardsae. Next base: position 15,588,977 of record JAJKFI010000010.1, read on the forward strand.
TAGTAATGTATGGGTGTGAGATCTGGACCATAAGGAAGGCGGAGCGCCGAAGAATAGATGCTTTCGAATTATGGTGCTGGAGAAGACTCTTGAGAGTCCCCTGGACTGCAAGGAGACCAAATAGGACAATCCTCCAGGAAGTCAAGCCTGATTGCTCCCTGGAAGGACAAATCCTGAAGCTGAAGCTCCAATACTTTGGCCACCTCATGAGAAGAGAGGACAATTTAGAAAAGACCCTCATGCTGGGAAAGATGGAAGGCAAAAGGAGAAGGGGGCGGCAGAGGATGAGATGGTTAGACAGTGTCACCGAAGCAATGAACATGAAATTGGGTGAACTCCAGAAGCTAGTGGAGGACAGGGAGGCTTGGCGTGCTGTGGTCCATGGGGTCGCAAAGAGCCAGACACGACTTAGCGTCTGAACAACAACAACCATCGGTGGAGTCTCCTTGGGGGAAGGGGACATTCTTCCCTTTATCTCAAGCCCCTGCAATGGGTCTACTCAGTAGTGTCATTCTGTAATGAAGAAATGGAACGCTGGGCAGGACTTACCGCCGGATTGGCTGGGGGATTCTGACACGTCGCTGTCTTTCCGAGCCCCGCGCGGGCACCCCTGGCCTCGGAGGGGGTGCCCGCTTGCCTGGGGTGCATGCTAGGTGCTGCAGAGAGCCACGGAGGGGCGCGCAACCCGGAAGAAGCCCCCGCGGCAGAACGGCAGGCAGCGACGCGTCACGGGCTCCCTGCCAATCACGGGGTAAGTCCCGCCTAGCGTTCCGGCACTCTATTACTGAATGACACTACTGGGTCTACTCAAGTCTATGCCAGTCATTTGGCTGACGTAAACTTGAGATGCCCTGTGTCAGGCTGCCAACTCAGAGCAGGGCATAGGATCCGATGGTGGCCACCCCCTTCCTGGGCCCGATCCTCCCCTCCCCCAACCAGTTCCACCTCCCTTCCCAGCCCCCTCATCCTGAAAAGCACTTACCTCTGGCCGGTGCAGCTGGAACACCAGCCAGCCTCCTGTTCAGTGCTAAGGCATAGTGCTGACTAGTGCTGGCCCAGCACCAGCGTTCCTTCCTCCACATGCGGTGCCACGAACATGATTTACAGCACGTTTGCGAGACTTTTAACTGGCAGTACACACATACTGCATGTTTGGGACACGATCGGGCCTTAATGGACATATGAAGACAACATAAAGGTGAAGCTATAAAGGTGGAATGGAAGGGCGACCAATCACTTGATACCGTGACTTGCACTTGAGAGGAAGAAAACTATCATCAGGCGAGGTTTGAATGGGTTGGGTGTGTGTGTGTGTGTGGGGATGGGTTGGGGGAACTTCTGTGTATGAATGTGGTCCAGGCACAGTCTTTGTTCATACAATGAGCATATGCAAGCATGAGGGGTGATTGTAGGAGGCCTAGTAAGAAGTGTCCTGGCAGATGCATAACTAGACAAAAAAGCGCCTGGGCAAGGAAGTATATGCGGCATCCCTGGCAATGGGAGGGGCCTCCAAGCAACCTGGAAGAGGCAGCAGGGACCCCAGAAAACTGCCTGAAGAGCACTCCACATTCAGCGGTTTTGCTGGGCAACTGTAGGGGAAGCTATCTGGCTCTTTTTCTTTTGAACATTTTTAAAGTGAGTCTGCAAGAAAATTGCACCCCCCTTAGCGTAGCGCCCTAGGGCATGTGCCCCTCAGGCTCCACCCTTGTTACATCTCTGTGTCCTGGATCTAGAAAGCAAGAGCACTTCATCTAATGTCATAAGAATAGCCACAATGCACTCCCAGTTTAGCTACTGAGCGTGCCATTGTCTCCCACCCCCGCTAGAGCAGGTAAGTCAGCCTGTGGGGGAGGGGTCAAAACTGGGGACGGAGAGGTGCATACAGGAGGCACAGGGGCATGTTTGGGACCTGATTGGACCCTAATGGACATATGACAATGACATAAAGGTGAAGATACACTGGTGCATGACTTTTGACAATGGAATCATTGTGACTGTCAAAGCTAGTGCCCTTGGTACGGGTAATGCAAATGTGGGGGGAAAATTCATGCGAGGGAGGTTTTAACAAGTTCTTAAAACAAAGCGTCCTTGGAAGTTGTGGGAGACACACTTCATGGTGGCACGATGCATTAGTATTACATAGGTGATTGGAGATATTTGGGGAAGAGTTTTAATTAGACCTGATATATCGTAAAGTTAGTTTATACATTTTTAATACTATTTGCTAGGACGCCCTGAGCAAATCAATGTTTCATGCAATATGCAAGCCCTTTGATGTGGTGCTGCAGAAAGTTCATTTTGAGAATTTCAGAGTAGCCTCCTCCCGATCGCCCAATAAGAGCTGGAGATTTAATTTCAAATGATGGGGATTTTTTTTATGTTTTATTCATCTAACGGGTTAAGTGATAGGTTCAACCACATTTGATGCTTTTCCTTTGATGTAATATTTGTGCAATTTGTGTAATGCGGCCCTATTTTTAAAAATATGGGTGAAGGGAAAGAGGAGAAAAGTCCTAATCTTTGTCTTTCACTAATTAACTACAGACCTATTTTGGGATTTGCTCTTTGAAGGCAAATGAACTTCCTGGACTGGGCTATGATCTCCACTGGTTCAGTGGCAAAAATGCAACATTGGGCTGGCATTGTGATCAGCCAGCACTGCAACATTGTCAAGGACAGGTTATAATGGGATTGTATCTGGAAAGATGTTAAAAAAGTTATATTATGATGGGATTGTACCTGGAAAGTGATAAGGATAGCTTTTCCACACTTGCAAATATCGTAGCAATGGTAGCACTGCAGAAATGGTAGCACTGCAAATATTGGCCGAAGACACTTTCCCATAGCCACACAGCTAGTCACATTGAGATAGGATTGAGGGTCCAATCCTATTCAACTTTCCAACACTGCATCCTGTGGTGGTGGGGGTGATGATGGTGGGGAAATCATCACCATTGGTTTCCTTACTGTAGGGCTGCATCGGCACTGGAAAACAGGATAGAATTGGGTGTTCAGTTATATATTATATATCCTTAATTTGACTTCTTGCTATTGAACTTCAAAAAGTATTTATTTAATGGCACAATCCTAATGAACTTTCCAGTGCTAACATAGCTGTGCCAAATGGGGCATGTTCTGCATTCTGCAGTGGAATAGTAGTCATGGAGGCCTCCTCAAGGTAAGGGAATATTCATTCCCTTATCTCAGAGGTGCATTGTCCTTACCCCAGTGCTGGAAGGTTGGTTTGGATTGTGCCCTAAAAGACCTTGGATGCCACTGGGTTTAGCAGTGCATCTCTTAAAGCGCAATCCTAACCTGGAGTTAAGCCGGCACAGTTAGGCCAGCCAAGTTTGACTGGCACAGGGGCCACTATAAAGTATGTTTGGACCACTTTCAGAGTCCAAGAGGCCAGCACACAGACATGCACCAGACTTCGTCATCCAAACTTGCTTTATGGCAGAGGCGGATCTACAGGGAGGGCAAAGCACTAAGTGTTGCAAGAAGCCTTACCCTGTCATGTAAATCCCTCCTCTCCCTTGCTGCTGTAGCCAGTAAGCAACGCCAAGATGTTGCTTTTCCCCGTGAGGATTGGCTAAAACGGTGCGGGAGAGGAGTGATTTCCACTGCAAGGTAAGGCTTCTTGCAAAACTTAGAGCTTTGCCCTCCCTTAGATCTGCCTCTGCTTTACGGTGTCCCTTGTGCCAGCCAAATTTTGCTGGCCTAACTATGCTGGCCTAGCTATGCTGGCCTAACTCTAGGTTAGGATTGCTCTCTGAGTAACAGTTATTACCTTACCCAGATAAAACATTGCCAGCTAAATAACAAATATTCCCTTACCCTGAGGAGACCTATGAGTGCCTCCCTGGCTCTGTGGAATATAGCAGTGGCCATTTAAACACTGCTGTATCATGGAGTGGTGACCAGCATAGGATTGGGCTGCCTAGCATCTAACAGAATCCACGGAGGATAGCAGGGCTGGCTTTAAGCCAATGTGACCAATGTTATGACCTTGGGCCCCGCACTATGGGGGACCCCACACTAGTATGGTGAGCATGGTGAGCATGTCTGCTGCAGCCGCTAGGATCTCTATGAACTGTAAGTCAGTGGGGAGAGCAGAACCTGGGCCCTTCCACCTGCCCCTGCCTCCAAACTGCCCAAAATAGGCCTCCTGGAAGCAGTTGGTGGTGATATCATCATGTTACCACCAACTATTTCTTGGTGGTGGCCCCACGAGGAGGGTGGGGGGCCCTGCAGGAATGCCCCCAATTGGCCCCACTGCTCCTAGAGCCATTCCTGGAGGATAGTATGGGGTTAAACCTGCATGAGAGTAAAGATTTTGCTTTTTGTTTTCCTTCATTTCTTCTTTGGGGCATTCCAAAGGTCTCTTTCTCATTTGGATGAAGGTTAGTCTGACAATACACCTGATAGCAAAACTTAGGCATGAAGAACCTTTTAGAAGATTATAAAGATAACTCAACCCAATTGTCAGTAAAATATGAATGCTACTAATGGAATTCATCGTTTCCCTTGTTAAAAATATGCTTAATTACCCCAAAAGTGAAACATCTGTTACACTGAATCTGCTAATAGATATAAGGGGACAAAGAAAGCTTAATTAATCAGAGTAATTGAAGGCAACGTCGAAAGCAAAATCTTAACAGGGAAGGAAAAATGACAACACTGTAAAGTGCTGTATGCATTATTAATTATAATATCACAGTCGATTAGGACAAACTGGTCTGAGAGGTCTGTCAAAGTTTTCTCCATAAACTTCTACATTCTGGAATCATCAATCAGCTGTAAAAAGTAGCCCTGGGCAAAATCTTTGAATGCAAATTCTACATTCTACTGCCGGTTTATGATGCTTGGCTTATGATCTCCATAAATGCTTTGTGTATATTTTTTGCTTTCTTGCATGACTGGGAGTATGCAATGCATACTCTCCGGCACTGCAAAAGAAAACATTTGAAAGCTTAAAAAGAAGAAAAAGTCACCATGAATACGTTTGCCTTTAAAACACACACACACAAACTGTGAGTTTGTCATTGGACATATATCAATCTGGATGAAAATCCCCATTAGTTCAATAGCGATGCAGTCCTATGTATGTGTACTCAAATGTTCTGTCCAGTGAGACTTACTCCCAGGAAACAAGTGCATAAGGTGGCAACCTAACTATCATTTCAGGTACAATGAGTGTACACCAGGATTATGGGGTTAGATTGCATCTCTAAGTCACAGCCCAATCCTAAGCAGCACCGGCATAGCAAGGCTGGTGCAGCAGGGTTGTATCCTAAGCCTAGTAGGAGGCAGCATCGCAGCGCAGGGCACGGGGATGTTTTCCCCTTGCATCCGGGCAAGCCTCAGGCAGCCCCAGGGATGCATGGAGGCCGGAACGCGCGCCCATGGCAAGCGACGAAACCACGCCCACAGGACATCGCCCCGCCCCCACATGTCACTCCGAAACGCCGCCCTGTGCCCGGAAACGCTTCATTTCTGAGTGTAATGGAGGCGAGGGAGGGTGGGCGGGCCAAGAAGCACGCGCTTTCCCATGCAGACTGTGCGCAATGGCGCCCAGCCGCCCCACCGCTGCCCGGCACCCATGGCTCCCGCCACCCTGGGCATCTGGTCAGATATGCCTCTGGGCAGCCCTTTGGGGCTGCTTGGATTTGAGTCTGCAGATTTGCAGGTGCAGATGAACATGTGCAGCAGTGGCCCGAATTGGAGGCACCCTGGCAAGGGCTTAGGATTCGGTGCAATGGCCATCATCATCATCTGTTACTGCCCCCGTTGCTGCCCACTGCACTGCCTTGTTACACCCTCTGGCATGCCCTCCGCAATGTCCTGCGCCAAGAGAGCACCCCTGGTCCTCAACCGGTGCACGACTGGTGCAGCCAATGGGTGCAGCACCAGCGCAACATCGGTATAGGATTGCGCTCGCATGCATGTTCACTTGGTAACACAAAGAGGCTGAGCCTGCAGGGTCTCCTCAGAACTGAGCCCAGATTTAGTAGGCACAAATCCAAGGAGTCCATTGGGGTGTCTGGAGCTTCCCCGTGTGTAAGGGCACAAAGGTGCCCTTGCGCCAAGGAGGCTCCAGCCTCCCATATACTGCGCTGGATATGGCACAGCCTCGCCCTTCCAGCGCAGTATAGGATTGCGCTCTGGGTGGGAAATCTTCAATCCTCTCAACCTACGTTCTGTAGCCTGGTTCTGCTGACCTTGATAAGAGTCGCCTGGATAAAATGAATTGTGCACTGCAGAGCACAGATAGGACACACTTTTCATACTGGATACTTATCCATTTAGATATTCAGGGAACCTTCATCCCCCGAAGTACAGTATGTGAGAAGTGAGAATGCTTAGTGTGCTTACGCAAGATATAGAATTATCCACAGTGATGTATTGAGACACCAGATAGATAACAAAACTTATCTGAAGACATACAGACTACTTGTAGCTGTTCTGTTCAGCTCCAGGCTTGGTGAGCTATCTATACATGCCATGCTACATATGTGTACTTGTATTCAGGCTTTTGTGTTTGAATATACAGGGTGTCCACAAAGTCTCTTTACAATTTCAAACTTGTATTACAAAAACAAATGAAGGGATACAGGTATGGAAAGTATACAATATTAGGAGTATATGTTGAAGTTTATTTTGCATCAATTAATAAACCTCTATATGTGCACCATTGGTTGCACGCAGCACATCGAGGCGATAATCAATGTCCTGCCATGTTCGCTGTAGCATAGTCTCATCAATGGTGGCAACGGCGTCAGTGATCCTTTGCTTCAGGTTCTGTACACGATGTCTTTAACGTAGCCGCACAGAAAGAAATCTAGGGGCGGGATATCATTAACATATCTCCTCATTTGCATTTTTTGTAATTTCTTGACATTGTAAAGAGACTTTGTGGACACCCTGTGTGTTAATATCCACTTGAGGGTGCAATCCGAGCCCAGGATTGGGCTGGCACAAGTCTCTTGTGCCGGTCCAGTTTTGCGCCAAAATGAGAAGACAAAGGCCACCACACGGATGTGCACTGGCATCCCCATGCTGACAACCAGGAAGGCAGCACAACAGCTAAGCTCAGTCAGTGTGAGGGGTTGGAGTGGGCAGGGAAAGCAGAACAGCGAGGCAGGGAGGTGGAAGGGGGCAGCAGGAAGGGGGGGACAGTGGGAGTACCAGCCTAGGGAGGGGTCTAGCCCTCATGCTTGCATATGCTCATTGTGTATGACCTTGCCTGGACCATACACAGAAATGCCTCCATACCCCCACACGGCCCATTCAAACCTCTCCTGATGATAATTTTCTTCCTTTCAAGTGCAAGTCATGGTATCAAGTGACTGGTCACCCTTCCATTCCACCCTTACACAGGCAGGCTAGTCTAAACCGCCCTTTTTCAATGGGGTTTTTCCAAATATGCAGCATTCTCTGGTTCGCTGAATCCTCAGTCCCACAGAGTGGTTCTCTGGCTGTGTGCCATCGAGCTTCAGCAAGCCATCCTAAGTCCAGCCTGCAAAGGCCTTCAAAGTTGTACTCCATTCTTTTGCCAGTTGACCTTCTCACACACTCCTTGCAATTCTCACTCGGGGTGACCACTTAGCTCATCAGCACCTCCATTCTGCCACAATAGGTACAGCTTCTTATCACAGCATGACATTCCATCTCCCATCCAAAATCAGGATCATGCATTGTCCTGCTTAGCTTCAGGCATGATCAGTCTTCAGGCATCAGTCCAAACCTCCTGCCTCACACCTCCTGACTTGCACCAACAAATTAGCTGGTGCAGAGTCGAGTAGCCCCATGAGACAGGCGTTACATGGGGTAAGGGGAAAAATATCCCCTTGCCCCAAAGAGACCTCCAGCCTGCTCATAACCTGTGCTGGATATGGCAGGCCTCGCCATTCCAGCGCTACTTAAGATTGTGCCTTAAATGTCAATAAAGAACTCACAAGAAAATTGATGCTTATCAAGCTAAGGCTGCTTGGTCAGCAGAGGCAGATCTAAGGGAGGGCAAAGCTCTAAGTTTTGCAAGAAGCCTGACCTTGCAGTGGAAATCACTCCTCTCCTGCACCGTTTTAGCCAATCCTCACGGGGAAAAGCAACATCTTGGCGTTGCTTACTGGCTACAGCAGCAAGGGAGAGGAGGGATTTACATGACAGGGTAAGGCTTCTTGCAACACTTAGAGCTTTGCCCTCCATGTAGATCCGCCTCTGTTGGTCAGGTACCTTGGTCAGGTAGTTCATAGCAACCAGTGACATTTTCATCCAGAACCAGTGCTTAACACTGAAGATCTTTTGTGCGTGAACAGGGCCGTATTAACCCATGGCTGGGCCCCTAGGCTTTCAGGTTTTTTGGGCCCCTTCCAAAACTCTTCAGGAAAGCAACACAACAAATTATCAGCTCCCCATCCACCCTCACTCCTAAAACAGCAGAAACATAGGCAGAAATCTGAGAGGCAAAAAACAGAAAAGCCAGGCACTTTTAAGTTGTTCCCAAAAGGGGAAAGAAACCCTTACAAATGGACCCAAACTTGCACAGAAGCCCCACAGCAATGCAGCCTCCATGTGCAACCCAGCTCAATTCATGGGTTCCTGAACCCCACGTGGTTCTTGGTGAGCTCTGCAAGCCTTGCATGCACCTAAAATGCGGGTGATCTGGTAGTGCAGATGGTTAATATAAATATGTTTCATTAATGGTGAAAAAAAACCCTCTGTGCATGCTTCTATAGAGAAATTGGCTTTTGATGCCTGGTTTGCTAAACTCCATAAGCACACGTCTGGAATTTCATTCAAAAACTGGAAAAGAACATCAGGGAAATGGTCAATTCACATGCATCTAAGTATTAGAAAGCAATGACACATTTCACTGGTGTTACAAGCTGTGTATCAGTTGCCTGTTAGCAATAAATTGGGTAAAATACTCCAGGCAGATAAATAAATAGACTAAGGGCGCAATCCCAATCTAATCCCGCGTTGGCGCTAAGGCTCCCTGACCAGTGCTAACTCTAGCGCTGGTCTAGGAGTGGGGGTGGCTGTTCCAGGGGTGGCTCTGGGTGGAAGGGCAGGAGAAACAGGGCATGGGTGGGCAAAACTGGGCAAGATGTGGGCTGGCTGGCTGGCTGGTGTGCTGGCCCAGGGAGGGGGTGGGTTTGGGACATGGCCATTAGGCTGTATCCTAGGCCTCATTCCCAGGCCATGAGTCTTCTCTGTTCTATGCCCACAAAATAGAACTGGTGCAGATCCGAGGAGCACATTGGGAAGGCTGGCACCTTCCCTGGTGCAAGGACATGAATGTGCCCTTTTGGGGAGGCTCCTGCCTCCTCCTGTGGTGCTGGATACAACGCAGGCCCACTGTTCTGGCACTACTTAGGATTGGGTTGTCTGTATGCTTCTACTGCATTTTCATGCTTCCGTATTCATTGGCATATGCAGTGGTGTTATTCTGCCGGAACGCTGGGCGGGACATCCGGGTAATCGACAACCCGCCCGTCACGTTCTGCAGCATTACGCTGTTTGCGTAACGTACGCAAGCAGCGTAATTGGTTACGCAAATGGCGTAACGCTCCGGAACGCGATGGGCGGGCTGTTGATCACCTGGATGTCCTGCCCAGCATTCCGGCAGAACAACACCACTGCATATGCCTATGAATACGGAAGCATGAAAATGCAGTAGAAGCATACAGACAACCCAATCCTAAGTAGCGCATATGTGGGCATATGTGTTAAATCCCGGCATGTAGCTGCAAAAATAGCAGCGGAGGTGTCTCTGAAAAGTCAAATTCCTTCATGCACTGCAGCTTGAATCGATAATCAGCAAAGATGCAAGACTTGGGCATTGCAGCTTAGTTTTCTGTTAAATTAATAAAGAGATCACAATGTATAAATTAAGGGACAAATAAGGCACTCTTTGCAGTGTTGTAAACAGACTGTGACCTAAAACATTTGTTCAGCATTCTTTTCTGTTAACAACATCAGCTTCAGATCATTGGCTCATATTACCTGGAGACAGAAAGAAAATTGGTTGAACTAATTAGGAAATTTGCAGTACAGGTAATGCATGTTTAAGGCGGTGGAAACACATAATAGGAACTGACCTGCATAACTGATATACACGTTATCCAGGCTTGTAGGCTCCCGTCAGTAAAATAAGAACTTTAAAAACATATCTAGACCAAAGGAACCCATATTATCTGTTCAATGCAAGGTTCCCCTTTGATTGAACTCACTTTATCAGACAGAAGGCTGAGCACCTTTCAAGCAAATCACATCATAATTTAGCAGAATGTGATTACGTAGGTTTTGTTCGCTGGGCTGAAATATGCAACAATTTAAAAAATTACAGAATAAAAAAAAATAAACTGATCATAAAGCAGACCAGATATCTGTTTGGTATAACTTCATTCTACACAATCAAATTATGCCATGGTTGAGAAAATATTCAATATAGGATTAAAATGTGGAGTTGGTAGTCAGAAAGCTAGGGGAATTCTTGCTCAGGATAAGATGTTTGTATTGTTGTAGCAATTGTGTGGGGATGGGGATTAGCATGACTTGATTGATTGATTGATTGATTGAAACCTTTTATTGGCATAAAACAATAGGCACAAAGCTAAGATACATCTAAAGTCTATAAATATCAGCCATACATGCAAATAAATTTTTTTTACCCTACATTTTACCTGTTCTCTGGCTGCCACAATCTGCTGCAGATAAATCACTACTTTCTTCATTCTGTCAATAAAATCATTCAGAAAGAATTGAATTTTAGCACTGTCTGGGTAGTCTTTCTTATCTGCTAGGATTGGGTCTAAATATTTGACTCTGATGGTATCATATATAGGACAGTAAAACAGCATGTGATGTAGGGTTTCAATGCTGTCCTGATTACATGGGCACCGTCTGGAAGAATAGGTTGTCCCCCGGAATCTTCCATACAGGACCTCTGATGGTAGAACATTAAATCTAGCCAAAGGCGTTCTTCAGGACTGACTAAAGAGGAAAGATAAGTAGCCATCTACCCATGTTTCACTGCAACCAAATAATTTAACAGGTTGTATTTGCCATGGAGTACAAGTTTTGCATTTCAATATCGAGTAATCTTTGTTTGATTTCCCGAAATGCTTCTGTTTGGGAACGTACGCACAGGGAGTCCATAGAAAGACCAATGGCTCTAATCTTTTCTTCTATATAAGCTAGCTATTTGGAAGCACTAGTTTCTAACAGCATTTGATAAGGAAGACTCTGTGGGTCAGATTGATGGTGAATTCAGAGCCAATACTTAACTGTAATGAGCCATGATTTGTTAGCATGACTTGTTTGGAGAGGCATTGTTGCACCACCACCCCAGATAGCACTGCAGGGTGGGATTGGTCTGTGCAGTGCAGAAATGGAGATTCAACCACTGCAGAAATGGAGACAGCAGGCAGGGGGACCCAGCAATTGCAATGGGTTCTCAATGGTTCATTTTTTCACACTTTTATACCACACTTCCTACAAGCAGCTTTGGGTGGCGTACATGGTGCCTTCCCTCCTTTGGTCCTCACAACAACCCTGCAAAGTAGATGAAGCTGACAGAGAGTGACTGGCCCAATGTCCCCCAGGAAGCTTCCTGGCTGAGCAGGGATTTGAACCTGGATCTTCCAGGTCTAAATCCCAGCTCCTAACCCACTACACCATCCAGGCTCTCAACAGGCCTTGGGAGCTTCTGCATTCAAACTTAGTTTGCAGCTAGAAGGGGTTAAGGAAAAGTACAGGAGATGAACTACTGTAAGGTCACCATTCATTGATATGTGCCAATTATTGCATTTCGGCAGCTTTATTCCGGTTTTATATTCAGCAGATGTGTGGGTGTCCCAATATTCAATAAGTCGTTTCAGGATGCAGTTCTAACCCACAGTTAGGCCAGAGAGCCTAAAAGGCAATTTAGGGTGCAATTCTAACCTGGCATTGTGCCAGCGCAGCACTCTTGCGCTGGACCAGCGCTGTTGCCAATGTGCTGTAAGTTGCACCTTGTGTGGTGGAATTGGTAGCTGGGCTGGCACAAGCAGCAGTGTTGCTGCACGGGCGCCACCATGCCCATCAGCTGAACCGGTTGAGTGCTGACATAGCTCTGCCAGTGCAGGACGGCACCGAGGGTGTGCCAGAGGCATGCCAGAGGTGTAACAGGGTGGCACCGTTGGGCGGAGATGGGACCGGCCATTGGGCCATATCCGAACCCGCATCCCTGGGCTGTGCAGCCCTGATTCAGTCTGATCCTGGTGATGTGGACTTGGACCTGCTATTTTGCTGGCACAGATCCAAGCAGCCCCATAGGACGACTGGCTGGGGCTTACCCCGGGGCATGGGGAAAACATCCCCTTGCCCTGTGCTGAGCCACTTCTGCTTCCGAACATGCTGAGAATGCAGCCTAGCTGCGCCAGCCTGGCTATTCCAGCACAGGTTAGGATTGGGCTGCTACAGTGCCTTTGCAATACTCCTGGGCCAGCACAAGGGACTTGTGCCAGCCTAACTCCAGGTTAGGATTGCGCTCTCAGTCTTTCTTTTAAAGTGGCTGTTTCCCATCAAAACTCTCTGTGTTGTTTCCACCCTGCCCTAGCGAACACCCACACAGTATTTTCTTCTGTTCTGAATAGTTATTGACCTTGTCGGCAAAGTACAATGGGATACATGAAATGAAAAATTGCTGCCCAGCTTTGTGAATAGGGAGGTTATTAATTTCTCATAATATATGCAATTCCCATTACCCCAAATAAAAATGCGCTATATGCATCTAAAGGAACAACAGGCCAAGGATTATGCAACTGCAACTTTGCACCCCTGAGTGTTACAAAACATAGAATCATACAATTGAAAGGGATGAAGAGGTTGAGGCCAACCTTCTGCCATAAAGCAATACCATGTGACCACCACAAAAAGCATAGATCAACCTACAAAATCCAAGTACAAATCCAGACTACAAGCAATTTCACTCCAAATATTGACAGCTGGTTTGTGGCCTGACACTTAGGTATGTGTTACACACGTACTTGGTGGTGGGTGCATACCAGGAGCGCATGGCCTATACCAGTCTTGTGTTGCTTTGTTTGAATTGAAGGCAAGGAAATCATCAGGGCCCATGGAACTTTGGGTAAAAAGGCCACTTTGGTTTGTTAATGCTACATGAGAGCATAAGAAGATCCTCGCTGAATCAGGCCAAAGGCCCACCTAGTCCAGCTTCCTGTATCTCGCAGTGGCCCACCAAATGCGTCTGGAAGCACACACGAGACCTGCTCCTTTGCCCTTGGCATTCTGAGGTAGACTACTTCTAAAACCCAGGGATTGAATAATCCCACCATGGTTTGGAATCTGTGATGGTGTTTTCTTCTGTCAATCTGTCAAATCCCTGTTTAAAGGCATCTAGGCCAGAAACCATCACCACAGCTTGTGACAAGGAGTTCTTCAGATTTATTACATGCTGGGTAAATAAATATCCTTTATTTTGGCCTTCTAGAAGCCTTGCTTTCCAAAAATTCAGTGGCTGGCCACCCCATACCTTACTGTCCAACTGTTGTATACTAACCTCATCTTGGGCTTGAAAGCCCTACACAGTGCTTGGTTCTACACCAGGAAGTTAGCTGTAACAGACTGAACAGCCCAGTGGTGGAATCTAAAACGGGAGGATCCGGAACGCTGGGCGGGACTAACCTTGAGTGGCAGCCCGTTCGTTCGGGTCTGCCGCCTTCCCGCCCGCTGTGCGGGCTGCACTCCGTGGATGTGCCCCACCGCCACTTGCCCATGGCACCTGGCACACCCCACCTGTCCCCCCCGGTGAGCAGGCGCCCCCTCCGAGGCCACGAGCACTTTGCAGCACCGCGGCCACCACGGAGCTGGGCGAAAGGCGGCACATGGGCGGAGCTAGGCCGGAGTAGCGTTCCAATCACAGGTTAGTCCTGCCCAGCATTGCAGATCCTCCTGTTTTAGATTCCACCACTGGAACAGCCCCATTGAACAGTCTGGGACTCTATATGGGATAAACTCCTGCCTGCTGAAACCCAGCACTGTACACAGTGTGGGCCTGGCGACCTGGCTGTGTCAGCATTGGAAAGGATTGGGCCTTTATTTTTGCTCTTTAGTACTTTCCATAAACATCCCTTACACTTTTTAGTTCAAGGACTAAATTATATAAACAAGAGAAAGGCTGTGGCAATGGGCAGGCTAACCACATCAATTAAAGTCTGTAATATTACTAAGTACACCATTTTCAGGGGCTTGGAAGCTCCCAAATGTAAAATGTCAAAATTTGAACAATAGTTGGAACAGGAATGGAAACAAGGTCATAAAATGTTCCCGTTCATACTGCAGATTCAGTGGCTGGTACTGAATAGTGGCTGGTAGTGATTCTCAAATTTTTTAGACCGGAACCCACTTTTTAAAAGGGCACTCGTGTCGGGACCCACTAGAAATGATGCCATGACCTGAAGTGAGATCACCAAGCAGAAAATGCCATCACTGGGATGTAATGAAGTGACACTCCTGGAATGCAAACTGGCATTCTTGGACAGCAGCCATTGCACAACCATGAAACATCCCTGACCAAAAGCAAGATGAGGACAAATTATTATGTAAAAGCTCTGAACTAAAAACAATTTAAAAAAAAAAAACCACTTCACTTCAAAATTGAAACTGTTAACACTCACAAGAGGAATATAGCAAGAGCAAGGTCTGCAGCTTCCATGATGGCTGCTCCCAGCTTTCTGTGACCCACCTGACATCAGGTCACGACCCACCAAATGGATTGCGACCAGTGGTGGGATTCAAATAAATTAACAACCGGTTCTATGACGTCATAGCCGAAGCCAAAAAACCCTGAAGCCAGCCGAGGTAAGCGAGTGGGCGGGGCCCGGCCATTTAACACCCGGTTCTATAGAACCTGGGCGAACCCCCTGAATCCCACCACTGGTTGCGACCCACAGTTCGAGAAACACTGGGGTTAGGTAGTAAATCCAGGGCTTTTCAT
Organism: Lerista edwardsae; assembly: GCA_029204185.1. Taxonomy (NCBI): domain Eukaryota; kingdom Metazoa; phylum Chordata; class Lepidosauria; order Squamata; family Scincidae; genus Lerista; species Lerista edwardsae. Next base: position 15,603,981 of record JAJKFI010000010.1, read on the forward strand.
AAACAAATGACTGCTGAGCAACCATGATGAGATCTGAATTGCATCTGAGGTGAAGGTACTGCAAGCCCAGTCCGACAGTTTGGATTTGGTGATGATTTGTTTTGGAATTTGCATCTTTAAACTCAGATTATTTTTTTTATGGTTTTGGGAAAGAAGCAAAAGTAGGGATACCTTCACTGGCTTGCATGTGAAACATTCTCTAACAAACCTTTGCCTTTAACTGAATTTCATATCAAATCCCCAGACCACTTCTTGAAGACAAGACCTTTACAGTATTGGGAAGGGAGCATCTGAACAGGAAACTTTGTCGTAAGAGTCTGGAATGCCTGTGGACATCAGGCTTTTTTTTGGATTTTAGCCACAGGGGTTGTATCATGCACTGGAGATGTTGTTTCGGAAAGGAAGCTGAGTAGCAGCATTTAACTTTGAGCAGACTTGCTGTTGCGAAATTACAGCAACGAGCTAATGGGGTTTTAATGCAGAATTCATGATTTCATTCATTTTAATCGCCCGGCAATGTGACCATTTCCCCTCCCCTCTCCCCATTTCAAGCCATAACAATGAGCATTATTTATTCCTAAACGTGTGTTAATGAATTTTACAAGCATGTTGGATGTTGCAGCTGTCCGGGAGCCAGAAAAACTGGAAGCCAGAGTCAATCCTGCATTATGCCAACGCATTACCCAAGCCATTGGAAATGATTATCCACAGACAAATGGGAAAATACATAAAATGATATATAAGGTCACTGTGACAGCCAGGAAGTCATGCCAGGCTAGTCATACTGGCTTTGATCCTTCTTGGCTTGTTTGCTTCTATCGGCATTGAGCTGAGGAAAAGCCAAACATTTTGCTGGAGCCAGGCATACAACTTCCTTGGCTTGCCCAGCTCAGTAGCCCAGCTGTCATGACAAAAAATGACCCATCAAGCGTGCACTCCATTTCTCGACTTTTATTTTCTATGACTTTGCAAGATGCAAAGGACACGGAGGGTGCAATCCAAAAATGGAGTTAGGCTAGCACAGTTAGGCCAGCAAAGTTCGGCCAGCATAAGGGACACCATAAAGTATGTTTGGACCACTCTCGGAGTCATAGAGGCCAGCACACAGACAAGCTCCATCCCCCCTGACTCCGAGAGTGGTCCAAACACTCTTTACGGTGTCCTTTGTGCTGGCCAAACTTTGCTGGCCTAAATGTGCCAGCCTAGTTCCAGGTTAGGATTGAGCTCTGACAGTTATTTGTGGCATTTCCAAATTTCTGGAAAGAGTAGTTGTCAAAAGTGCTTCAAAAATATTGTGGTATGTGCTAATAAGAGTTGGCATGTTGGGGCTGCTGCTCCAAAACACTGAAATCTCTTCCAGGCACACACACATGCTTACATGCAAAGTCCAATTCTACTTTGTGTGGCAGCAGCAGTGGCAGGTTTTTAGTGCTTATTCTTTTTCTTATGCTAAAAAGTCATCAATGGAAGTCGTAGCCAGTGGTGTCATCTAAATGATTTAAGAACAGGTACTCACTTTTGATTGGCACATGTCGGGACCCGCCCACCGGAAGTGACGTCATAAGCCAGAAGTGATGTCGTGGCAGGAAGTGACATAAAAAAGCCCTTTTTGAGGCCTCAGATGATTTTAAACTGACCCAACAGTTGCAACAGTATTCTACAGCACCCCCAGAACATGTTAAGGAGGCTGGCATCATGTTAAAACCCCAGAGCAACTCATTTTTCAGTGGCAAGGAAAGGAAAGGCTCCGCTCGCTGCCTGCCTGCCTGGCTCTGAGAACATGCAGGCAACTCAAACATGCAGGAAATTCAATGTCGATGAGTGGGCGGGTGAATGGGCGGGGCCAGCTGTAATCCTAGAAACCGGTACTCGCGTACCCCCGTGTACCCCCTGCATGACGTCACTGGTCATAGCATAGTAGAGGAATGACATGGTACTCCGCAGAAGCACCTTTGAGCACTCTTGAGTGCTGGACCTCCACAGCTTCTCCAGTGGCAATCTGGAAGAGCACAGCTCTGTGTGCTTCTGGAGAGCCTCTCAAGTCAGCTGGAAAGTGTGTTCTGCTAGTGTTCTACTACACTTTCTAGTGCTAGTGTCAACCCAAGAGCCGTAGCACCGACACAGGGGTGCCAGTTGACACTACCGCATCGGCGCTGATGATGTTGGGCTGGCACAAGCATGTTGAGTCGGCCAAGCAGAGGGCACTGAATTGCTCCCTCAGAGAGTGGGGTATAGCTTACCAGCAGACACCACCTCAAGTACCACTGATGGAGCAATGCTGTTCTAGAGAACTGCCGTGAAGGTCAATAAACAGTAGTTCAACCTCCAGGACCAGCCTGGTTCCAGGAAACTTTCTCCAAAGTTCTTGTACTCTCACAAGGTCTCATTGTATCTCATTTTGTTTGAGTTTTGCTCAGTTGCTTCTGTCACCCGAATTGTTTTACCGGAGTTCTATATGGCGTAAGTCAGCTATTGACACAAGATACTTATGCCTGACAAGAATCTCTCACATTGGGGTGCCACGTTCATGCCAGTTTTTTGACAGTGTCTGGAGTGGATGACACCAGAGAACTTGATATGTGATCAGCGTGACATTTGGTGGAATGACCCTTAGAGCCACTTAATTCGTATTATTCTATAACCTTTAGAGAGAACGTCTGTCCCCTTGTGAACAACCATAACTTCAAGTTGTGACCATGAGCTGTAAATTTGCCATATAAATGATGTAGGAGAGGGAACAGTCAAATCTTCTTCTTCTGAAAAACATCCATCATAGCTCCTTTAAGAAAAAAGGCAAGGAGGAAGGAAATTAAATTATGTAGACGTTTTGCTCAACATCAAAAAGCAGTTACTCTGGATCTTAGAAGGGATTACTGCAAGGAATAGTTCTAGGACAAGAATTATTAGGAAGCCAGACCAACCATCACTTTTTGATGTGAACGACCCCTTTTTGAGACGACGTGGGAAAGAAAAGGATATTGGAAGCTTACAATGACAAAGGACAATGGAGATTGCCAATCAAATGTAGGGTTCAATGGGATCATTTTGGGTAAGCAAATATGTCATCACGGTGACAATAGGATGCAATTAGTGACTTTGAGTGGGCATTTGTAAAGCTTTCGAATCCAAGACCGAGCTTTTCGGAGAACAGGAAAGCCATAGCAAGTATTGCCTGACAGCTGTTTTGGAAAGATTGCTTGTATTAAAAGATGTTCAATCTTCCCAAAGCTTTAAATAGGCTTAGGCTTAGATTCAAGCTGAAAATCTCATTTGTCCGGCGTTCTAAACTTTTTTTCCCCACTTCTTCTGAGGCGTGCCAAATGGACTTTTCCTGAATACGTCTGCCTCGTCCTGATGTCTGACATTGCTCAGCAGAGTTGCGATAATCCAGCGGTGACACCTAATTGGCCTTTTGAACTCTCCTTAGGACTTACCCGTGGAGTAGAGTGACCAGGTTAGCTGCTCCATCCATTGCTGAATAGTTTTTTTTCCTGTTTTTTTTCCCCAGTCCCTGGCTTATTTCACAAAAAAAGTATGGGCCTGATCTCTCTGTCTACGTATCTATCCATCTAGCTAGCCTTGCATGAGTGCAAGCAAAATGCATGCGCTGAACATTCATTAAACCGCTGATTGCAAGACAAAGAGTTCAAAACCCAGGGATATCCCTTTAGAACGTTGTGTGCTTGAAATAAGGAATATCCTTTGTGTTCGACAGATGAGTGGATTTTGGCAAGGAGGCCGTCTGCTCTGTTCTGGGGAAACTGGAACACTTTGGGATATGAGACATGCTTTTAGTTTAGAAAAGACCTCACAAACCTAGTTTGGTCCTATCGATAATAAAGGATTTGAGGTATGGTTTTAGTAAGGCTGAAAAAAGACTCACAGCACTGGCTGGAAGGCCTATATCTTCTGTAGCAGCAGTAGGCAACCATTGGATATACTTGAGCTACTTAACAAAAAGACTAACTAGTGAAGATCTGCTATGATCCCCCCATTTCTACAGTGTTTTTTTTTTTTTTTTTTTTGGAACTATAGAAAAAAAATTGCCCGAGCAAGGCAGCAGGGCAGGGGATCCTTCCACCAAGCAACAACCCACAGCAGCAGATCATTAATAAGAACATAAGAACATAAGAAGAGCCCTGCTGGATCAGGCCAAAGGCCCATCTAGTCCAGCTTCCTGTATCTCACAGCGGCCCACCAGGTGCCCCAGGGAGGCATGAGACAACAAGATGCTTGCATCCTGTTGCCACTCCCTTGCACCCGGTACTCTGAAGTAGCCTACTACTAATGTAAGGAGGTTGCACAATCCATCATGGCCTATAGCCCACAATGGACTTTTCTTATAATACAATGCAGCCCTCATGGTCCTGGTTTCTCTCCCCGCCCCCAATATTCAATTGTAGATGAAAAATTTCCAGAGCAAGGGAGCAGGGCAGGGCACCAGGTCATGCTTTGGCAGGTAGGAGAACTTCCTCCACCCATGATCCTCCGGGGAGGAGAGGGAGCTGAATTTCACTTCCTTTCTCTCCACACTTTGCCTACTCTGCCTCTCACAATCGTGGAGAAGCCGCTTTTCCTGCCATCCTGTCTGGCCGCAATCACCAGTCCCGCTTCAAGCAGCCACCTCCTGACCGCATGTGCTGGCCAGGAGCCTGCCAGCTCCAGGGTGGCAGCAGGAAAGAGTGGCGCTGGCCAGCTCTATTCTCTTGCCCCGTCCTTTCTGGCTGCTTGGTGGCAGCAGCTAATCTGAGTCAAAGGGCCCGTGAGATTCTGGTAACCACCCCCTGAGCAACCAAGCCCCACATTGCCTGCCTCCATTCTACAGGTTCTGCATCCTGCCCAATAGCAGCTGATGAAGAGAAGGTCTGCACCAGGCAGTAGAGGGGCAAGGAAAGGATGGCAGGAGGGCATTACAGAGGTTGGTAGCAGGTGTTTATGGGTGTGCTTGAATCAGGCTTGGGAGGGGCAGGGATGGCAGAATAGGTCTCCTCCGCATCTTAACCCTCCGTCCCAAACCTGCCAGCAAACCACAGAACTACTCAGTTCTACACAGCTAAATAGATGGCGTAGTTCTCAGTAGCCCCATTGAGCAGGTTGGGGCACTACACAAGGTAAGGGAACAAATGTGCCTTTACCCCATGGAGACTTCCTGCAAGCACAATTCCAATGGTGGATACAGTGGGGCCCTGTGCTAGTGCTGAATAGGATTGGGCTGCGCAGGAGGTTATGATCTATGACGAAGTACAACTTTTATAGCAGAAATGGTGAAAACCTGAAGATCTCCTTCACTTATTCTCCATCAGGGAGTTAACATGTGCCAAGATGTTTTAACATTTTAGAAAGACAATGTGGAAGGAGACCTTCACTTTTTCCTCCTTCTCTCCTCCTACCTGCCTGTTTTGAGCCTCATTCTAGCTTGCAGCAAAACGGTTCTAATTCTGATCAAATCGTATGGAAGTAGATGGACTATATTATATCCCAGGAGCATAGCTAAAGAAGCATACTTCAACAAACTTTAGGGGGACAACAAGCTGAGCTTGACGCTTATGGCCAAAATGGTGAAAGCCTTGGTATGTATGAATAATGCCATCATGTTATATACTATTGGAAAGGTAATTTAATGCAGAATGCAATGAAACAAACCAGAGTGTAATATCTTTACTTGATCAAACGTTATGGCCAAAAAACAAAACAAAAAAACAAAAACGCAACAGTGTTTGTGTTACGAAGTTATGAAGGGGGTGGGAGGCACCATGACACAAATGACCTTGTTTATTTCACACCGTTGTTGCTTTTGGCTTGTTCGGGTGGTGATTCTGAATTCCACACTGAAAGGAGTAATTGGAAGAAATGCAACTCTCCAAAAGCCGACTGTAAAGCAGAACAGCCATGTGACTGCAATGTTAAATCTAACATTGATATAAACTGCCCACCTTTCCCAGTCCCAGGGGATTATGATCTATTACACTTAACTACATTGTGCTGCCTCCTGCTGCCCTTGCTATATGGAAAAAAAATACCCACAATCAATAGTTTAGTGGCAACAACGGCTACAGCAAACGACCTGTCCATGAAAATTCAGGTTCTCTGCGTGCAACTTTAACCCATCACATAAAATCTGTTTAAGTAACTATCAGAGCAAGCTGGCACCTGTAATGAACTATTATTTACGCTTTCAAGCAGATGATAAGGTCAGGGCCATCCATTCTTCGTGAGGGAAAATGATGATTTACTTTTGCAGCCAGGGATCTTCTCTTCCAATATTGCTACAAAATACTGAAATAATCAGGCACCACCCCGGAGCTCTTCAGCCGTGCTATAAATGTGCATCACCAGAAGAGTCAAAACAAGGAATCTTTTTTTTTTTTTAATTTACAGGACTATAACAATTTCGGGAACAAATACAAAAGAAGGCTAGCAAAAGTTAAATCACTGCGCCAGGTATGATGCATCTGTTCACTGCAGACCCCATTCGGCTCAATTTACTGAAGCATCAAAGAGTCCTGGTGCTGAACTATATTCCAAGCTTCACATGTTTCAGGACAAAGGAGTATGCCAAAGCAAACGAATTTCATCCAACAAGAGTGCCGGAGCTCAGGTCTCAGCCTGTATTTGTCAGGCAGCCCATTCTTATACTTACAGCTGTGATCCACGCAATGTCGGGTCCTCCTTTGCAATGGTGCTGGCTGCCATAAAGCAGTCAGTGTCTGCTGCAAGAGGCGCACCAACAGCGCATGACTAAGGCAAGACATTGGGACAGGAGGGAGGGGTGGCGGGAGGGTGGAATGGGAAAGGTAACAGCAAAACTCAGGCCACTGTGAGACATAGGAAGCTGGATTAGATGGGACTTTGGCCTGATCCAGCGAGGCTTTTCTTATGTTTTTATGGGCACAATCAGTGATGTCATTCAGGGGGAACGGACCAGAACGGGCGTTCCGGATCCTAACGGGCTCTGTGGCTGGTTCCGGGTTCCTGACAAGTGCCAATCAAAAGTGAGTTCCTGTTCCTAAATCATTTGAATGACACCACTGGGCACAATCCTAACCTGGAGTTAGGCCAGCACAGTTAGGCCAGCACACTGTAAAACACATTTGGATCACTATTAGAGTCAGGGAGGATGGCACATGTCTGTGTTCTGGCCTCTCTGGCTCTGAGGGTGGGCCAAACATCTAAATGGTGGCCCTTGTGCCAGCCAAACTGTGCTGGCGTAACTCCTGGATAGGATTATGCCCTATGTTCTTATCTATCTATTGAGCGAGCGAGCGATTGAGCGAGCGAGCGAGCAAGCGAGCGAGCAAGAGAGAGCGAGCAAGCGATCGAGCAAGAGAGAGAGAGAGAGAGAGAGAGAATACAATAAAAGGAAATATTCACTGTCTATACTTCTTCTCTGGCCATTATTATTATTATTATTATTATTATTATTATTATTATTATTATTATTGAAGTCATGTAATGATTATTACTGAAATTTTTTTTGTCATGTGGGGGTGCCAAAAATTTCTCCCCAGAAATTTCTCTCTCTTTATATATAAAGAGAGAGGAATTTCTGGGGAGAAATATATATATTTCTCTGGGGAGAACCTATATATATATATAGGTTATCTGTGACTGGGGAGTCATGCTGGAATAATGGCTAGTAAGGAAGGGATGACTGCACGTTTTAAAACTGTGCTCTGTAAAAACAAGAAGCCAGTTTATCGGCAACAAGTGCTGCTGTACAACCCTCACGAGGCTATTCATTGAGAGGTCAGAGTAGACCAACAACCTTTGTGTCCTGCCACGCTGAAGGCAGGTCACCAGTCAGGCACTGCAGCTTGCCTGGTTGCTGCAATATTGGCTGCTGCGAACTCGGTGAAATGAGATTGAAAAGAAACTTTCCTTATCACTGTCAAACCCCCACTACAACTGAACTCAAAATGGTGGAGTCTCTCAGCAGTGTTGCTGGAAGCGGGGGTCACAACACTAAGTATCGATGGAACTTCTACCTACCATGTAAGTGGCCCCTCCCTGCTGAAGCCATACTGAGTGGCAAGAGCAACAAGGAGAAGATGCCTCCGCGTTGCTCTTGCCCCCCCAGTATGGCTCCAGGAGTGAAGAGGAGGGGCCACGTATATGCTTGCAAGCTTAATGCTGCCAGGTGCAAGATGGTGGCAACAGGATGCAGTGTTTGGACCACTCTTGGAGAGGCCAACATACAGACATGCACCAGCCTTCCTGACTCAGAGAGTGGTCCAAACACGGTTTACAGTGGCCCTTGCACCAGCCACACTTTGCTAGCTTAAGTGTGCCGGCCTAACTCCAGGTTAGGATTGTGCCCTAATACATTCTATGTACATTTACATAGACATTTACACATTTGCAATGTGCTCCATTGAACACAGAGGGACTTACTTTTGACTAAATACCAACAGGATTGCAGAATAAATCACCTTGAGGCCTACATGTAACGCAATATCTCCAAGTCATTCTTTCAAAAGAAATTTTATGTAAGATACTTTCATATATTGTAGCATTAGGTTTTTAATTAGTGCTTGACTTTATAAGACATTTTCCACAATGCTGCTCTAGAAAAACTCGGAGAACAATATTATTCCTTGGCAGTATTCCAGATTCTGACCAAATGTGCTCCAAGGCTACTCTGATCATGATCGGACTTCCGGTTGGAGAGTCGGAGCCTCGACAGCGAGGA
>JAJKFI010000010.1:15617669-15642604 GCA_029204185.1 Lerista edwardsae
CAACTAGGTTATGTTTCCTTTGATATGCCAATAAAGGTTTTTTGAATTGAATTGAAATAACTTACAGCAATGATATTCAAACTTTTTAGATTGGGACCCACTTTTTAGAATGGCACTTGTGTTGGGACCCACTGGAAGCGATGTCATTAACCTGGAAGTGATGTTGTGTCAGGAAGTGACATCATCAAGCAGGAAGTGCTATCATTGTAAAATAATAAAAAGACACTCCTGAAATGCAAATTGACATTCTTGGACTGCAGCAATTGCACAGCCATGAAACATCCCTGACAGAAAGCAAGATTAGGACAAAATATGATGTAAAAGCACTGAGCTAAGATCAAAATTTTTTAAAACCCTCATTTGAAAATTCAAACACTCACAAAAGAAATATAGCATGGTCTGCATTTTCCAATATGGCTGCTCCCAGCTTTCCAAGACCCACCTGACATCAGATTGTGACCTACCAAGTGGGTCCCAACCCGCAGTTTGAATAACACTGACTTAACAGCATTTGAAAATGAGAAAGTGATTATAGTCTAATGAAATACAGCTGGGAGTCAACCTGTGACATTTCACCTCTATACAAAGAGAAAGTAATTACCTGACAGCTATTTCAGGAGTTCCTGTTCATTTTTGCTATCAGTCCTCTCAACCACCAATGGTATAACATTATAATGATCGAACCTACTTTGCTGCCTTTTTTTTTTTTAAAGGCAGCAATATTTTGAGTTTATGGTAATGATCTCTTCTAGGATGGCTGGCCATGTTGGGCACCGGTGAAGATTCATGACTAGCTCTAGGGCTTAGCTGGCTGTGCTGATGCCTGAATTCTTAGCACTGGCATAGCTAAGGAAAGTGTAGCCCTGTGCAGAGGGCAAAATCATGCCCTGACAGTGACACCACAACAGGAAGTGACATCACAGTTGTATTTTCATTTTTTGGGTGGTGGTGGTGGTTGTTAGGCTATAACGTTTAATAAAATACAGATATTCCAATGTGGTTTTTCAGTTCAGAAAACCTTTATTGGCATTATAATAAAACAGCATCTATATTTAAAATCACACAACATACACAAGGAAATGTCGGGATTAAAATGGGGGGGGAGGGATAAGAGCAAATAGAGAGGGTTAGAGAAAAGGTTCCCTTTTTAAGATTGCTGCTAAAAAGTCTGCAACGGCTTTCGTGACATCCTCTATAGTATCATTCAAAAGGGCAGAGAGCTCTTCAGTGGAATTGCCGGTCAGAGGTGGCACAAAGGGTTTCAGGAGGATATCACGAAGTGATTGAAAGGATGGGCAACATAGTAAAATGTGTGCCAGGGTACCTGGTTCCTGAGAACAAGAACGACATAATCTAAATTCCAATGTGGTTTGTTTCATTGCATTCAACGTTAAATTAACCTTTCCGATGACATATAAAATGACGGTATTATTCATACATAGCACGGTTTTCACAATTTTGGCCACTAGTATCAAGCTCAGCTTGTTGATCCCCCTAAAGCTTGTTGCTGGTGCAATTTCATCCCCTGCACTCCTTTAGCTTTGCCTCTGATTCTTAGTACTGTTGACAATAAAAACACCTAAAGTGGCACCAGGGGAATTTGCCCCATAGCCTCCAGCAACCTGGTGCCAGGAGTAGATTTAACAGCTACAAAGGAGCTAGATCCATTTAGACTGCAATCCTATACAGGCATGCTGCAGTATCCACTGGGTTCCCGTTCCAGACCCCCGCCCCGCCCCGTGGATACCTGAAACTGTGAATACTGGGGATGCCATCCCCTTCCCCCCAGGAGACCTCCAGCAGACTCTGTTCCCATACTGGATGCAGCTGAGAATGCACTGTTGCCACTGCATGGTGCTGGGTTGAGTCGTACATCCCATTGAACTCAATGGAGCTTACCTCTGAGTACACATTCATAGTCTTGTGGTGTTACTCATGTAAATAACATCCACTTGACAGTCCTAGAGAAAGCTGTGAAATGTCATGAAAATATTAAGTCAGTCAGCAGGCCTTGATAAATGTTTTAAAGGCTATAAAAATGGACCCCCACAAACATTACCTAATAGATCTTCAAGCATTACCTAGTAGAGAAAAAATGGATTAGCAACCAGCAGACTGAGAGTGATCATTTGCTCATTGATGAAAGAGCAGATCATTTGCTCTTTGATAATTTCTGCGCTTGTCTTGATGGGATTTTCCAGAATCGTTGTTAATAAACTTGTTATAAGCACAAAACAGAAAACTGTAGAACCCATTTTTTTTTATTGGAAAAATTTTGGGTATTAGGAATAGAATAGGAATAATTGGTTCCTCAAGACACAGGTGCAGTTTTTCCACTACTGTTACCGCAGACTTGGCTCCAACTTCCTCTCATTAGTAAGCCATTAGTAGATTCATTAGTGGATCGATACCTACAAGAGGCAGAAAAACCCGAACAGAAAAATGTCCACAAATCAGGTTTCAGTGTATGTAATTTTAAGGACAAAACATCCTGGGTATAATTTTAGTCACTTTAGAGTGCAATCCTAACCTGGAATTAAGTTGGCACATATAGGCCAGGAAAATGGTCGGCACAAGGGACTCCATAAAGTGTGTTTTGACCACTCTCTGAGTCAGAGAGGCCAGCACACAGACGTGTGCCATCCTCCCTCACTCCGAGAGTGCTCCAAATGATCTTTACGGTGGCCCTTGTTCCAGCCAAACTTTGCTGGCCTAACTGTGCCAGCCTAACTCCAGGTTAATTACTCTTAATTGTTTTCCACTCTTAATTGCTGTTTACTATTCATAGTACTCATAGGCTACTCATAAATGAGAAGGGAAACCAAATTCAGTGGGTCCTCATCATCAGTGGGTTTGAGATCTGCAGATTTGACTGAACACAGATAGCAACCCTGCATTGGAGGACCACAGAAGACCTCCCAGTCTTGAGCAGAAGGCACTTCTGGTCACATGCAGAGGTCCGACTGAAGATTTCTTTATCCATGGTTTTTGGCACTTGTGGAGGTTCCAAGAACAGAACTCCCACAGATGCCAAGAGCGGACCTGTATTCTATGGCTGCAGTTCGTGCACACACTTACCTGGAAGTAGGTGGCAGCGAACTCTGTGGAATTTACTTCCAAATGGATATGAATAGGATTGTGCTACAAGTTGTGTCCAGATTGTGGCCAGATTCTGAAACCAGGAAGGGTTCAGAAAGAGCTATCTTATGTAAGAGGTACCAATAGTGAAGATTGACTGTTTGTTTGTTTGTTTGTTTGTTTGTTTGTTTGGAGCTATATCCCAGTGGTTCTCAAACTTTTTAGCACCAGAACCCACTTTTTTAGAACAACAATCTGTCTGGGACCCACCGGAAGTGATGTCATGGCCGTAAGTGCCATCATTATGATGCCAGAGAATGCTGCTTTCTCAAGAATACAGCAATAAGTTCAGTGGTGTCATCCTGGTGGAACGGCCCGGTACGCCGTTCCGCCAGTTCTGCGGACGGGCCCGGGCTGTGCCGCCTCTCCCGAGGACGGGCGAGCTGCTCCTGGGCCCACCCGCCCGCCCTTGCATCCCGAATCGCTCTGAAATGGAGCGATTCCAGGCGCAGGGAGGCGCAGGGAGGCACAGGGAGGCATGGGTGGCCTCTGCCATAGGGGCGGAGGGCTGCCAATCATCCGGGCGTTCCGGTTCCTGGTGCGCCCGGATGATGTCTCTGAATAAGTTGGGTGATTTCTCAGCCATTTTCCAATAGCAAAGTGAATCAGAAAGAAAAAAAGCCTATTTACAACCTTGACACAAGCAAAATAACCAGCCCTCCCTCTTTCCAGTGTCCGATCTTCCCATATTTTCAATTTGGTTGCCCTAGGTGTTACACAACCACCTGAAATTGGCTTGTGAACCACCTGAGGGGTCCTGACTCACAATTTGAGAAACATTGCTTTGCATGGTTTGGGCCTGGTTACTGTTGCTGATTCTGCTGTGCTCGTCTGATCATTTGGACTATCATCCAAGTCCATGAACTGGTACATTTGGGCTACTGGAAAACTCCCAAATCAGAACGGATCATTTGCATGTGCATTGCAGTAACTGTTTTTGTTCAATGAATGCTGCTGCCTTTGCAAAGACAAAACAAAATAAACACTCACCTTCAAGTACAGTTCAAGAAAGTGCTGTCAGTTGTTATAAGCTACTTTGTTGCCACTACTATCAGTGCTTAGAAACATCCGCTCCTGTTCCTCCTTCTGGGTGTATCTGTCATATTCTTTTAAGCATTTCATGTTACATTTTCTAAATCAAGCATTTCAGCCACCACCCAGCCCTGTGAGTCACACTGGATCAACTCAGCAAGGATGCAGTCAGTTAAAGATGGGCTGGAATGGAGCTCTTAAAAATAACCGCAAGCATGCAGATGTGACCTGGATGCATTTTTGGGATAATGCAGCAGACCAGAGTATTCCTAGAGTGCCCGTATAAAGAGGTTCCTGTGCAAAAGAACATAAGAAGAGGCCTGCTGGATGAGGCCAAAGGCCCATCTAGTCCAGCTTCCTGTATTTCACAGCGGTCTACCAGGTGCCCCAGGGAGTGCATGAGACAACAAGATGCCTGAATCCTGTTGCCACTCCCTAGCACCTGGCATTCTGGAGTAGCTTACTTCTAACATTAGGAGATTGCAGCCCACGATGAACTTTTCCTCCAAAAATCTGTCCAATCCCCCTTTAAAGGCACCTAGGCCAGACGCCATCACTATCTCCTGTGGCAAGGAGTTGCATGGATTAATTACCAGCTGGGTTAAAAAAAAATCCTTTTATTCGTTCTCTCTTTGAGAACATCCCTCTTATCTATCAACTCTATTCCTTCCATGCATAATTTTGTATGTCTCAAGCAGCAGCCCATCAAGCAGGGTGCCTCTGGGTCTTAGCCATTTTCCAATAGCAAAATGAACCTGAGAGTGGTCCAAACATACTGCATGGTGTCCCTTGGGCTGGCCAAACTTTACTGGCTTAACTGTGCCTGCCTAACTCCAGGTTAGGACTGTGCTCTCAGTCAAGTTATGATTGTGCCCTATGGCTGTAATCCTATGTTTACTCACCAGAAACACACACCTCCGTTCATCAAAAATTGTTGTCTTCTTTTCAAGAGAGGTAACATAATAAATAGCAAGTAGAGAAAGTGAAGTTACCCTCATAGAATTTGATTCAATAATAATAATAATGATAAAAAGAAGAAGAAAGCGAACCATGCTCCTATGCTCCCATAGACTGTTGTCACATCTAATTTAGACCAGGAGCGCATCAGGAAACATGGGATTTTGTGACCCAGCAAGGTATACATTTCCAACATATAATAGAATGTATGGCTCTGGCTATGACACAGACAAATTGCTTATTGTGTTGCCTTGTCCCATAATTGTGTTAGCACTGTGAAAAATGCATGTGAGCAGAAATCTCATACATTAAAGGTACAATATGTGTAGCCTGTTTGGGGAGAAACGTTTCAAAATGTTGTATTTTTCACTCAGTGTCATTGGCTTGCTCCAAATGGGAGCACCAGTTTATCAGCTGACTTGGCGATCTCTGGCAAAATGCGCCCAGGGAGAATGTTAACACCATGGTACCTATTTCTTTGTTTTATGTTGCTCACATTTCAGACCACATTTCCAACAACACCATTCCATTCTGAGTTGTCTAAAGGCAATCTGAGGGAACAGCTGCGATGTATTGAGAATCAAAACCCATACATTGTTTTTTCTCAGTTGTGACGACTTACTTTAAAAGATGACCTCAGGCCCATCCAGGCTAGCATTTGTTTTTTTCCTAGAATTGCCATCTTTTGTTTATTCACATGCAGCCTGCCATCTTTTGTTTATTCACATGCAGCCACATGGCATTGTTCCCCAATCACTGACTTCCAGCCCAATCCTGAACAGGCCAACCAGCGCTGTATCCAACAAAGAGCCCAATCCTAACCTGCAGTAAGATAGGCACAGTTAGGCCAGCAAAGTTTGGCTGGCACAAGGGGCAGCATAAAGCAGGGGTCAGGGAACTTTTTTACCTTTTACCCCAAAATATATTTAGATACGCCGATGGTAACCCCCCACCCCCCTGCCGCCAGAACAAAAGAAAAAAAATTACATATTGGAACCCATTGCTTTTTATTTGATTAATTAATGAGCTTAATTAATTATATGTAAATATGAAGTTGTAAAGGGTTTGGGAGAGTTAGGAAAGTTCCTTAAATATTTTTTAATCTTACTCTTATTGTAAATATCTAACCTGCTTAGTTAGATTTGATTTTATCATATGGGGTGTTAAAATGTTCTTGCTTGATGACATCACTTCCTTTGGGCCCCAGTGATAGAAAGTTTGAGAGCCATTGTACTGGATTAAAGAAAAACACTTTTAAGGTCAGAAAGTAAAGCCTCCAAAGACTTATTTCAGGATTTAAAAGATTTGTTTGCAACTCTGGATCAAACCAAAAAATGAAAGCAGTAGCCATTTTTTAAATGTAGATATCTGTTTCATGCACTTGTCAAACAGGGAATACCTCATTTTTACATCACAAGGAGTGTGCATGTAGGTAAGGAGATTCAGCTCGCCTCATACAAACATCTCTTAATGTAAAAAATTAGATCCTCTCCACTTTAATTATTAACAGGATGAATGGGAGCAAAACAAATACATCTATTGCCCAATTAGTTTGACCCCCCCTCCCCTCCCCACTTCACAGAAACATAGCTGTGGAGAAGGCAAGGGCCATTCCTAATGTGTGCTAATACAAAGGGGGCTTTGCAACTTAGCAGCACAGTATCTGCTTTTCCATTCTGGAGAAGGCAAATAGTACTAATACAGAAATGCAGCAAGCATTCCTACATTTTGTCTCCTGCAGCTCGCTTTCCCTCTCTCCTCACCTCACGCTGTATGCTTGCATGGCGCCTCTCTTTGGTGTTCTGCGCACGCGCACGTGCCCCACACACCCCACAACACGCTGAGCCCCAGTCCAGATCGGAGAATCGTTGCACCGGGCTACAAGTTGAGGGGGAGGAGGGCAGTCTGGTGTCGGCTCAGACTGTTACTCTGCAGCCAGTCGCGTTTGCCCCAGCCTGCACGCTCCTTACTATTGCTTATAAGGTAATGATGGATTGTGCAACCTCCTTACAAAGGTGGTGGGCTACTTCAGAGTACCGGGTGCAAGGGAGTGGCAACAGGATGCAAGCATCTTGTTGTCTCATGCTCCCTGGGGCACCTGGTGGGCTGCTGTGAGACACAGGAAGCTGGACTAGAGGGGCCTTTGGCCTGATCCAGCAGGGCTCTTCTTATGTTCTTATGTTCAGTGGCCAGCCTGCCTCTGTCAACTTCTGTTTGCTCAGAAGTAAGTCAGATTGAATTCAATGTGCTTTACTCCTGGGGCAGTGTGTGCATTGGACTGCAGTTTTAATTAAGATGGGGTGCAATCCTACTAATACTTACCCAGGAGTAAGTGCCATTTACTATAATGGGACTTACTTCTGAGTAGACATTCATAGACTTGCACTCTTAGGCAATCAATTTTTTAAAAAACCTCCATTCCAATCAGCCCTTCCCCTGGCAACAGCACCCAGTCTTAGGAGACACCTTCCATCACATACAGACACTTCGAGACATTAAAGAAGTGCCGCATCTGACTTTGGGCAGTGATCAAAATGATGGGGCTGCGTGCTCTGCAAGAAGCCTGAGCGAGGGTTGCGCAGTTCCCCCTGGTAGGGCAACGGAGGGGGGGGAAGACGTGTGCCTTCCCTCGCCTCTGATGTCCTGCCAGGAGGAACCGCGCGTCCCTCGCTGGACAACGAGGGGTTTGCAGTTCCCCCCGGCAGGGCAACGGAGGGGGGGAGACGCGTGACCCGGCAGGGCAATGGAGGTGGGGGTGGGGGAAAGACATGTGTCTTCCCTCACCTCCGATGCCCGGCCGTCCCTGGCTTGCCTCTTCACTGCCGCTCTGCTCCGCTGCTGCTCAGGTCCAATGCGCCGCCGCTCTGCCGCTCTCCTTGCTGTGTCCACATGCTCTAAACTGCCGTGGTGTGAAAAGCAGAGCAGGCGCAGAGCAGTCTGGGGCGCATTTTGCCGGCCAGCGAAAGTGGGCGGAGCAAAACAAACAAAACAAAATGGAGCCAGCCAGCCAGCAACAGAACCGGAACGGGGATAATGGACGGTCGCGCTGCCAAGACACAGCCGGGCATACATATAGATTCATATGCATGCCCGGCTGTGTCTCGGCAGCACGATCTTCCATTACCCCCAGGAATTTCATTTTTACCCCATTTGGGGTAATTTACCCCTGTTCCCAGACCACTGGCGTAAAGGATGTTTGGACCACTCTCAGAGTCAGAGAGGCCAGCACACAGAGTCAGAGAGAGGCCCCGATTCAGAGAGTGGTCCAAATGCACTTTACAATGTCCCTTGTGCCAGCCAAACTTTGCTGGCCTAACCAGCTTAACTCCAGGTTAGGATTGCGCCCATAGAATAGGAAGCAGCTGGAGGCCATCTTGGGGTAAGGGGATATTTTCCCCTTACCCCGGTAAAGCACGAGCCACCCCTATGGGCAGACATGTCATGTAGTGGGTATGCGGGGGTACACGAGTACCCGTTCCTAGGATTAGGGCAGGCCCCGCCCATTCACTCGCCCAGACTCCATCGGCGCTCTGCTCCGCCCCCTGCAACGTTTGAGTTGCCTGCACATTCTCAGAGCCAGGCAGGCAGGCAGTGGAGCAAGGGAGACCAACGGCAGCAGCAGCGTGAGCAGGTAGGCGAGGCGAGCAGGTAGGCGAGGAGGTGCGGCGGTTCCTGGGGGGGAATCGGTAGCCCGCGCAGCGGCCTCGGGGAAGGCCCGGGACTCCCGGGCCTTCTCCTGGGCCGCCGCGCAGCCTACCAAGGAGGCGCGGTGGTTCCTGGGGGCGGTTCCTGGGTTCTGGCTATGACCTCATTTCTGGTGGGTGGGCCCCGACACAAGTGCCAATCAAAAGTGAGTACCTGTTGCTAAATCATTTAGATGCCATTACTGCCTATGGGGCTATTCTGACCTAGCTCCATCCCCTCCCCGAGCCAACCCGCCCAGAGGTCTGCCCTCCCCTACCATGATCCTACTCCCCCCCTTCTCTTCACCCTCCCCAATCCCCCACACCAGCCTTATCTGGCACTGGTGCCCTAGCACAGTCTGCTCTGGAGTGGCTCAGACATGCCTTGCAACATGTTCGCAACACTCTTAGGTTAGCACAGGGGACATGCACCAGCCTAACTACCAGGTAAGGTTGCACCTTTCCTATGTTACCTCCATGTTTCTCTTTCAAAACTGATTTATGACAATTTTTATCTAATTAGATGCAACTCCAGCCTGTTCAGCACAATTATATAAAATTTTAGGGCTTTGGTGCATTTAAATCAAGGGAATGGTAACAGGATGCAGGCATCTTGTTGTGTCGTGTGCTCCCTGAGGCACCTGGTGGGCCACTATGAGATACAGGAAGCTGGACTAGATGGGCCTTTGGCCTCATCCAGCAGGGCTCTTCTTATGTTCTTATGTACTTATATGTTCTTAAATCAGGGGTCACCAAATCATGGCCTAGGAGCCACATTGAGCCTGTCCAAAGATTTTTTTAAAATTTTTATTTTATTTAATATAAAGATAGAGGTATGGATCAGTGGAAAAATGGGGTAGGGTACACATAGGTTACACACATAAGGAATTTGGCCCTGGGTTACACCACAATATACTCTTATCTTCTAGTACATCTTCTATATCCATTTTATATTCTTTTCAGTTACATTATGTCACAAATCATTCATCTTATAATCTATCTTTCTATTCTATCCTCTAGGTTGATTATCTATCCAGTTGTAAAAAGGCTTCCAGTAATTTTCAATCTTCTCTAAGTTTCCTTCTCTCAGGGCACAATCCTATGCAGCACCAGAATGGTGAGGCCGACTCAGCAGCACCATATCAAATGCTGTACTAAATAAAATAAAATTTTTTAAAAAATCTTTGGACAGGCTCAATGTGGCTCCTAGGCCACCATAAAGTATGTTTGGACCACTCTCGCAATCAGAGAGGCCAGCACACAGACATGAGCCATCCTCGCTGACTCTGAGAATAGTTTTTTTTATAATGCCTGGTAAAATTTCTCTATAGTTTTTTATTCCATCTATTGTTGTTTCCACTCTTCCATTATTATCTTTCAGTGTTTTGATATAATTCTTCTGTCTTTGTTTTCAATTTATATGCCAACCATCTTCCTGATTTATTTGCATTCTCAAAAAAGTTTTGTTTAAAACTGCTGATTTTTTTAAATTATGGGAGGAAGAATTATTGGAACATCTGGTAAAATTGTACAATTCTATTTTGAACGGAGGGAGGATACCGGAATCATGGAAATATTCCAGGATAATAGTGTTACCCAAACAAGGGAAAGATTTGTCCCTCCCTTCTGCATATAGACCCATTACTTTGCAGAATCAAGATCAAAAAAATTTCTCTTCAATATTAGCACAACGGATAAATATATTTATAGCTAAATATATTCATACCGATCAATATGGGTTTATCCCAGGGAGATATATGAATGATGCAATCCGAAGAGTTTTAAATATAATATATAATATGTCAAGAAGTAAGGAAAAATTTGTGATGCTCTCTTTGGATGTTTTAAAGGCATTTGATCGTGTAGAATGGAAATATATGTTTAAAGTCATAGAGAAGATGAATTTGGGGGAAAAATTTATTACTACAGTTAAAAATTTATATATAGGAACATCTGCAAAGGTATTAGTTAATGGAATTGAATCAGAAAGTTTTGAATTACAGAGAGGAACTAGACAGGGAGATCCATTATCACCCTTGCTTTTTGCTATAGCTATTGAACCACTGGCCACAAAGATCAGGAATGAGGAAAGTATTAAGGGAGTAGAAATTGGGGAAAGGTACCATAAAATTAATTTATATGCAGATGATATGCTTTTGTTTTTGAAAAACCCAATAGAGAGTATAGAATCTTTGAAACAAGTATTGGAAATTTTTAAGAAAGTTAGTGGGATAAAAATTAATTATCAAAAATCTAGGGTATTATGTTTGAATATTTCCAAATTAGAACAAAGGGAGATTAAAATAAAATCTAATTTAGAACTATGTTATTCAAGTTTTAAATATCTTGGAATTTGGCTGACAAAAGACATAAAACAATTAGTATTTCGAAATTATAAATATATGTATAAGGAGATAAAGGAAAAAATTAAGAAATGGGGAAAATTGAAAATATCATTATTAGGGAAAGTTGCAGTAACTAAAGCCCATATCTTACCAAAATTTTTATTTTTGTTTCAAAATATACCACTGCAACCGGAAATAAAAACATTAAAATTGTGGCAAAAGAAATTGGAAAAATTTATTTCAGGGAATCAAAAATCTTTAAGATTTAATAATAATATCAAATATAGGGTTACTACAGAAGGAGGTTTGGCTATACCTCATTTGATTAAATATTTTGATGCTTATCAGTTAGCACAAGCAGTTAAAATTGTACAAATGAATGAATATTTAGAATGGACTCAAATGGAAAGATTAGAGGGAGAACATATTATAAACATGCATTTATATAGTACTAAACTGCCAGCCAAAAGAGATCAAATTCAAAATCCTTTTTTAAAGGAAACATTAAATATTTGGAGAAAATATTTACAGGTTTTTGCCCCACCTATCTCTCCTTTGTGCCCGATTTTGGAACATCCTAATTTTAAAGCCCAAGAAAGATATGTACAATTTAAAGAATGGAGAAAACATGGTATATATAGAATGAAAGATTTATTTATAAATGGAGAACCAATCTTATTTGAACAATTAAAAAAGAGAATAAATATAACGTGTAGTAATTGGTTGCAATTGACTCAAGTAATGAATTTTGTTAAGCAGCAATATAAAAAATTTGGGCCTATTAGAACATTAACAATGCTAGAGGAATATTGTATAGGAGAGAAGGTATTAAAAAAGGTTTAATTTCAATGTTATATAAAGAAATAATAAAACATGTATATCCTAAGTATAGTGGGATTAAGATGCTGTGGGAGAAAAATTTGAAGATTAAGATATTAGATGATGTATGGAATGGGATATGGAAGAATCAAGCATATAAATCCATTTCTGTAAAATTAAAAGAAATGGTACTAAAGACTATTCATAGATGGTATTTGACTCCTAAGAAGCTTCATCAAATAAATAAAAAAATTTCAGATATGTGCTGGAGGAACTGTGGATTAGAAGGAAATATGGAACATATGTGGTTATATTGTCCAAAAGTAGTAAGTTTTTGGAAAGAGGTGATAAAATGGCTAGAAAATATTACACAACAAAATATAAAGGATAACTGTACCCTTTTGTTATTCTCACTGTTTACTAATGAGAATGAAAATTTAAACAACAAGAAGTTGATAGAGATTCTTATCAGAGTTGCAAGAATTGAAATTGCTAATAACTGGAAAGAATTGAAAGGATTGTCTTTTCAAAAATATATGAAAAGAGTTTGGGAAGTAGTGGTTATGGAAAAACTAACAATGCGAGTAAGAATTATGAGGGGTGAGGTTAAAAAGGATAGTTTTTTAGATGTTTGGTACCCACTGTTGAACGTTGAGAAGACAATGGATAAGGATTCAGCAGATTTGATATACTGGACTACACGGTATTAATAATAGAAAAGTCTGGTTTGTTTTATTGTATAAATGTTTTCATTTTGGATTGTAAAGTTTTATTTTTGAATATTAAATTAATAAAGATTGTCAAAAAAAAAAGTTTTGTTTAGCCATTTTCATTTTTTATTCTCTTTTATTCTCTTTTATTTTTATAATTAAAAATTAATAAAAATAAAAATAAAAATAAAGAGAATAAAAAATTACAGCATGAAATTAAAAAAATTAAAAAAAATACAAACTGAAGAAATGGAAAAATGAATACTATGTAAAATTCTTCTTTTGTGGGTTCTGGGTTCTCCAGCTATCAATCAGTGTCCTATCTTCTATCATTTCCAGAAAGGATCTTGGCAGAGTTCCTCCTTTCCCCCCAGTTTTTTTTATTTGACTTCCTGTCTATTTTCTTGTCAAATACTGCATTAAAGTCTCTTAAAAGATATAAATCCATGTCCCCCCATCGGATTAGTATCTGATGTAACTTCTTAAAGAATTTATCTTGTTGTGTATTTGGGGTGTATAAATTAACTATTAGGTATTTCTTAATTCCAATTTGCATCTCTACAATTAAGATTCTCACATCTTCTGAGCACCATTTCATTTCTGGTTCAAATTTTGTGTTGATATAGGTAGCCACCCCTCTCTTTTTCTTACTCAAATTTGCTGCGTAAAATAAATTTCCTAATTTCTTATTCTTCAAAATCTCACATCATCCTTCCTAATATGTGTTTCTTGTATACAAATTCTATCCAATTTCAATTTCTTTCAAGTTCTTTTTCCAAGATACCCTCCGGAATTCGCCATCTGTATTTCACATTATTTCTTCTCAAGACTGCTGCGAAGCTATTTTGTAGGGTATCCCCTGCTAACTGGGCAAGAGGCACTTTTTCCTCTTATATTTAGCAGGGGGAGAATAATTGTCCCTCTTCACCCCAGCACAGTATCTTTTCTAGTGGCTGCTGCTGGTGGAGTTCTGCACGTTTTTAGATTGTGAGCCCTTTTGGGACAGGGAGCCATTTAACTTTATTTTTTTGCCTGTAAACCGCTTTGTGAACTTTGTGTTGAAAAGCGGTATATAAATACTGTTTGTTTGCTTGTTTGCTTGCTTGCTATTCTTTTTTGTCTTACCCTCCATGGAATTTCTCTCAAAATCCTTATTTTGCTTCCTTGTATTGCTCTTCTTTTTTCCTCTAATGTTCTTAGCATCACATCTCTTATTTTCCTTTTTGTAAATTTGATTATAATCTCTCTGGGTCTTTTGTTAATTCTTGCAAATCTTGAATTTACTCTATATACTGTCACTTCACTAATTACAGTACATCCTGTTCAACTTCAGTTTCTGCAGCTAACTATTCTATTTGTTCCCTGATATTTTCTTTTGGAAAGTTTTGGATCCCTATTCTAAACATTGCTCTTTCCATCTCTTGCCTCATCAAACCTGTTTTTAATTCTTTGTTTTCTGTCTGAATTTCTTTTATTTGCTTCTCCATTTTTTCCATATTCTGGATAGTTTTATTATTAACTTTTTTCAACCCCTTAACTTCCTGTTTAGTTTTTGTCATTTGATCTTGTAAGGTTATCAGTTTGTCATTCATTTGCTCCATCTGTCCTGAAAGTTGATGAATATCTTTAGAAACCTTTTATTTGCTGCATTTTATATCAGATTTCAGTTCCAGCCTCATTTCCCGTATTGCTTCCAAAATTGAAGATTGGGAAGATGGACTATCTCTCCTCTCTTGCCCTTTATGTTCTTTTCCTAATAGTGCTTGTGAAGTCACCAAAGGGGATGACCTGACCACAGTTCTTGGTCCTTTTTTTTTGTCTTTAACAGACATATTTGCTTCTTCAGTGTTTTTATTCAATGTACGTTTTTATCACTTTGAAACCCTTCCCCCTCTAGATTCCCATCAAAATATCAATTCCACTTTCTATTTTTTCTTATATCACAACAATCACAACAGTTAGATATAATCAGATATAATATAGAACTTTTACCTTCCCCTTCTAAATTCCCACCAAAATATCAATTCCACTTTCTTTCCAACTCCACTTGCCTCAAAAGTGAAAGTAAACTCCATACCTTGCCTCTTCAGCTCAGTGCCATTTTTCTATTGTTCCAAATTCCACTGTCTCCCTTCAAATATCTCACATGTTGATCTTCACTCCTTCAAAGCCAATCCATCAAAGACCACCAGAAATCAGTAAGTCATTGTAATCCTCCCAACTAAGTTCCTATTAAATGTCAAAGTTCCATTTCCACTTTCTCCACTCTTTGTTCCGCAAACTGTTGCTATAAGTCAATTGTAATCCTTCAATTGGTCATGGTCAAAAACATCCAGTTTTGCATTTCCTCAAATGCCACACTCAAATGGTCAATTACGCAATGTAGTTCTGATCTTTAATTCCGCCACTTCTCACTTTTGCTTCTTGCCTAAGGTTGCACTCTCTGAATGCTTTTCACTCTGTTTAAACTAATCCACCACAGCCTTCAACCTTCAATCAATTGACACTTAAATCTCCTTTTTTTAAACCAATATTAATTCTGTATTCCCTTTTCAATTAAGATGGTCCTGCAAAAGCCCGCAGAGACACGCTGTCAATTATCTTCCACTTTCTCCCTTATTAATGTGCGTTCCAACCAGAGGGGTAAATCACAATTTATACAGTTAACTTTTCTGCATGATCAAACAGTTTTCACCCCCTTTTCTATCTGTCCTCCAGCAGGAGATCAGTCCTAGACCCCTCCTGGGAAGCCATCAGCCGTGGTTTTATTCTAACAAAAGAAACAAGTTCTCTCCCCTTTCTTTTTGGCTTCTTTCCACTCTTTTAGCCTTTTAACTGACTGCAACTTACGATTGTTATTGATAGTGCTTAAATTGTTGCTCCGCAAATCTGTAGACATGCTGTTTTCTGGCCGGTGAGTAGGGTCATCGGCTTGTCCGTTCGTTCTTCCATTACAATGTCGAACAGGTCCAGATATTGCCCTGCATCAGGGCGATCTCGGAATCCCACTCACGGGGCCGCCGCTCCATGAGAGTGTCCAAGCTCCAGCCCCCTGCTCCCCCACACTATCTCCTTGCGTTTTGGAGGGCCTCCAATGTTAGGGGTCCAAGGAAAAATACCTGTTTGACTATCATTCTCTGGAGCCCCAGAGAAATGCCACCACTCCACCGAAGGTTAGCCCCTCCCCCAGCCTGTCACAAGATTTTGTCCAGCCTACAGTAACTATTTTTTAGAGCATTTTTAACGTTTGACATTTTTAGTCATTCTATATCATTTCTCAGTTTAAGCACAGCATTGTTTCTTTGTAATTGTCATATTTCTCTTTTGTTCTGAATTATATAATGCTGATTACAAAATGGAAACGGAAAATTTATTCATTCATTTATAAAACTGTTTTTCTTCCAGCCCCCCCCCCCCCAAATGTGTAAAATATACGACATGGCCCTTCTACTGAAATGTTTGGAGATCCTTGATTTAAATCAATGCATCCTTTTTGTAGGTTCAACTCATTCTACTGCTTCCAGTGAACCACACTTCCATTGAAATGCTTAGTGACTAACTTTCCATTCATCTTGCTATTACTTGCCCTAGGTTTGTTGCATGGAATAGGAGAATCTTTTATTTCTTTAATAATTATTTAATAATTTTACTTCAATAAGGTATATCCATTTTATTCAATATATTTAATTTAATTAATAATTTATTTAATTATCAATTTCCTCTTTATTTTTCTTTGCATTTAAACAGCAAGACTACAGCAAGAAGAGATACACTTTTTTATTTGGATTTGGCATGGACTTTCTTGTGAATGAAAATTACAAATGGATTCTGGCCATGGGGAAGGGAATTGGTAGGTAGATCTACCGTATGACCAATTTATTTGTTATACCTCCCAGCCTCTTCAGGAAAAAAAAACACCATGGCAATTATTTGCTGGTTTATCAGCATGCAATGCTCCAGAGACACTGAAAACAAATATTGATTAGTGGTGCTTATTGATTAGTGGTACAGTAGACCACTTCTCACACATGGATGGATATTTACTCTTCTTCCCTAAGTGTAAAAAGGTAAAAGATAAAGGTTTCCCCATGACCGACTGGTCTAGTCATGACCGACTGTAGGGGGCGGGGCTCATCCCCGTTTCTAAGCCTGTAGAGCCGGCATTTGTCCGAGGACAAGCTTCCGTGGTCATGTGGCCAGCATGACTCTACACCAAGGCACACAGAACGCCGTTACCTTCCCACCGAAGTGGTACCAGTTTATCTACTCACATTTTTATGTGCTTTCGAATTGCTAGGTTGACAGTTAAAGATAGACCTTTCCAAAACAAGAGTTTAAAGAAGTGCATTGCCATTGTATCATGTAAAACATAGAGCAGAAATTAGATATTTAGGAGCTAGACACTTGCACCCTGGCATTTTTTTGCCTTAGTTTTTGCCTGAGTTAGTGTAATTGAAATCTTTCATTAAAAGATTAACGCTGTACCTCCAGCCAGATACCCTTGTCAGGAATAATGGTGTAAAAATGCACCTCAGGCTATTCCCATTATCAGCAAGGTTCACCTATGGGGGGGGGGGTTCTGCTCTTCACATTAGCATTTTCACAAGCTAACATTTGGAGAGCTAACTCAAGCTGATTTGTGAGGATAAGCAGAGACTGAAGAGTCCTATGTCCTGCAATTAAATTCAAAATTAAATGAGTCAGGTCTGAGGATAAAATAAGTGCTAATGGTTCTCACTAGCTACTAGCTCTCTCTCTCTCTCTCTCTCTCTCTCTCTCTCTCTCTCAAGAAGCCTTACCCTGTCATGTAAATCCCGCCTCTCCCTTACTGCTGTAGCCAGTAAGCAACGCCAAGATGTTGCTGTTTCCTGTGAGGATTGGCTAGAACAGTGCAGGAGAGGAGTGTTTTCCACTGCAAGGTAAGGCTTCTTGCAAAACTTACAGATTTGCCCCCCCTTAGATCCGCCTCTGCTCTCTCTAGCTCTCGCTCCCTCCCTCTGTGTGTGTGTGTGTGTGTGTGTGTGTGTGTGTGTGCATGCATATGCGTGTGCAAAAAAAGTATTTTTTTTTAAAAAAAAACACTAATTATGGGGGATTATTAGTCATGCCAGCACTGCTGGATCTAAAATCTAGCTCTAAACACTGGATCAAAAACAGTTCTTTTTTTACAGTTTGTATTGCTTACCATAGTCAAAGAAAAACAGTTCTGTGGAACATCAATCTGTTACTGAAGTTTACAGTACTGACATTTTCTTTGCATGCTGGGTTTTTTTTTTCCTGTTGCCTGGCAATACCATGGCAGTTCCCTGCTGAGTGATGCTGGGATACAATTATAATTACATGCTGGCTGTGCCAAGCTTATGGTTTGGGTGAAACTGACATAATTTAGAGCCCCCTTTATTCCTAGTGGGATGTCTCATGGGTATGCCAATGCATGGGTGCGCCAACCAAGCTATCGTGCACCCACAATTTCATATACAGTACTTACTGCATCCAGCCACATGTCCTCAGTTCTTCTTTGCAATGTTGCTGACTGTTTGAAGGCAGTCTGCACCTGTTGCAAACAGTGCTCTGACGTTGCACAATTTTGCACATTGCAGGAAGTGCTGGCAGGCCGCATCTTCCCACCACTATCATCAGAGATTCCCATGCTTGCCAGAGCATGAGAGGCAGAAGGTGGCAGGCAGGGGGCAAAACTGGGCAGTGGAGGCCAGGGTAGAGGCAGGGGGTGGGCAGATTGGGTCTTGGGAGGGAGGTGGGATCAGCAACCCCAACACCATCAATATCCTAAACCCCATCATGAGCCAATTCTGTGACTTGGCTCAATGCAGACCTATGCCAGAACAATAGCTGCCATAGGTCTGAGTGTTGTTGTTGTTCAGTCGCTAAGTCGTATCCAACTCTTCACGACACCATGGACCACAGCACGCCAGGCCTCCCTGCCCTCCACTAGCTTCCGGAGTTCGCCCAATTTCATGTTCATTGTTTCAGTGACACTATCTAACCATCTCATCCTCTACCGCCCCCTTCTCCTTTTGCCTTCCATCTTTCCCAGCATGAGGGTCTTTTCTAAAGAGTCCTCTCTTCTCATCAGGTGGCCAAAGTACTTGAGCTTCAGCTTCAGGATTTGTCCTTCCAGGGAGCAATCAGGCTTGACTTCCTGGAGGATTGACCGATTGGATCTCCTTGCAGTCCAGGGGTTTCAAGAGTCTTCTTCAACACCATAATTCGATCCTTTCATGGATCACTGCCTTGTCGTGGCAAAGGGGCTTGAGTAGCTCAATGAAGCTGTGAGCTATGCCATGTAGGGTTACCCAAGATGGACAGGTCATAGTAGAGAGTTCTGACTAAACGTGATCCGCTGGAGAAGGAAATGGCAACCCACTCCAGTACTCTTGCCAAGAAAACCCCATGGATTACAAAACTAAAAGGTCTGAGTAGACCCACAACACTTTTCCTGAAGAAGGCAATCTTAACGTAGACAGACTAGGTTGACTTCCAGTTAGTTTAGCTCTGTGTTAAATGCTGTGCGGAACTTTGGCTTGCAACTCAGGCTGGAAAAGCAATGCCTTAGTAGCAATTAAAGTCTCCAAGCAAGTTTGCACAAACCCTCTGCTCCAGCTGATTGATGCTTTCAGGGATCTAGTTGTATGAGACAATTGGTAGCCCCAGATGGAGATGTGGACTTTAATGCTCATTAAATAATGCATCAAAAAGTTCAAAGGGTCTTGGGTGGGAATACGTTTTGACATTCACATTGCCTATGCTTGCCGAAGGCTGTTTCTGGGCATGGCTCTTCCTGGATCAGGGCAAGTGGGAAAAAGAGGTTGTAGGATCAGATCCAAGCATGTGAACTGCATTTATAGCAAGCTGTCAGAAAATAAAAGCTCTTTGTAAACAGACCTTTAAGCAAAAATTGCAGCAGAGCTGCAGTTTCTTGACTTCTTTCATTATTCAACAGCAGCGCAGGGAAGGAGAAAGCAAGCCGGCCACAAAATCTCGATGTGTCCGACAGGCTTGCAATTTTTTACTGGACATGGGCAAAATTCTACAGCAGCCTGGACAGAAAATAATAAGAATCAGCTGCTGAGGTTGTCAAATTGCAGAAAGTGCTAAGTTGCACAGTGATAATTGTCAGCTTTGTCAAGTGCCTGGAATGAAATGTTCAACTATGTTGATTGACGACATATCAACACAACATAATGTGAGCTCTTCAAGATGATGGGACATTTGCATGAAAGCACAATTGCCCTGATGTGTCATCCTTTAGGAGCGGGATTGCCAGCCATAAGAACGTAAGAAGAACCCTTCTTCTTATGATGAAGGATCAGGCCAAGGGCCCATCTAGTCCAGCTTCCTGTATCTCACAGTGGCCCATCAGGTGCCTCAGGGAACATACAAGACAACTAGATACGTGCATCTTGTTGCTACTCCCCTGCATCCAGCACTCCTAGGTAGACTACCTCTAAAATAAGGAGGTTGCACTAACCATCATGGCCTGTAGCCTGCTATGGACTTTTCCTCCAGAAATCTGTCCAGTCCCCCTTTAAAGGCACCTAGGCCAGATGCCATCACCACCTCCTGTGGCAAGGAGTTCCACAGATTCATTACCCGCTGGGTAAACAAAGTATTTCCTTTTAACTGTTCTCACTCTCCCAGCACTCAATTTTAGTGGATGTCCCCTGGTTCTGGTATTGTGAGAGAGGGAAAAGATCCACTCCCTCTATCCACTTTTTCCACCCCATGCATAATTTTGTAAAGCCATCCCTCTTTGGTGGAGATCCTACCCATAATTATTTCCCTGGTTTGTTTTTTAAAATAAATAAATAAATAAATAAATAAATAAATAAAATATTTCTAGATCAGTGGTTCTTGAACTTTTTGACACCGGGGCCCACTTTTTACAAAGACAATCTGTCTGGGACCCACCGGAAGTGATGTCATGGCCGGAAGTGCTGTCATGACGCCACAGCCTATGGCTTTCCTTAGAATGCAGCAATACTTTGGGTTATTTCTTAGCCATGTTCCATTCATAACCTCGACACAAGCAAAACAACCACACAACCCTCCCCCTTTCCAGCATTCCATCGCCTCATATTTTCAATATGATTGCTTTAGGTGTTTTGGGACCCACCTGAAATTGGCTTGCAACCCACTGGTGGGTCCTGACCCACTATTTGGGGACCACTGTTCTCGATCATATATTTTTAGGTCACAATCCTAACCTGTGCTGGAACAGGCAGGTTGGCAGGCCTGCACTGTATCCATCACAGGTTAGGAGGCAGCTGAAGTTCATCTCAGAGTAAGAGGATATTTTTCCCTTACCCTGGGGTAAGCCCCAGATACAACCATGGGGCAACCCAGATCTGTACCAGTGAAATGGAGGGCGAAAATCCAAGCAGCCCAGATTGGGGATGGGGGTTAGGATTCGGTTGAAGTGCTGGATCCTGGCTCCACCCCCTCCCTGGGCTGGCCCGCCCAAGGGCCTGCTCTCCCCCACCTCTCCCCCAACTCACCAGAAGGTGATCTAGTTCAGTTGTCATCAACTTTTTCATTCCCATAAGTTGCCACAACCCCACAACTGAAGCTTTGCGACCCCACTGTAGTCCAGACCCCAAGGTTGAAGAACTCTAGGCAAGACCATAATGAAATCAAAACAGTATCCACCGACCACCCAGAAAAAGCCAGTACTTCAATCCAAAGCCCACCTTGTAGCCCTTTCTAAAAGCAAGGAAGCAAGGGAATCAAGCTTTGGATCTCAGGGATTGTCACACACTCTCTTATCGTTTAACTGCAATGGTAGATCTGGCTTCGGAATGCAATGCTGGTATGGCGAAAGTAAGGGTGCCTGACTTGCTATCAGTTACAGTTTCCATAAGCACACTGTCCTGCAGTATAATACTGTCATCATAAAGCAAGCAGATGACCTTGTTAATCAGTCCAACTTCAGCTTCAATCCCGAATCCCTCAAATTATTGCATGTCTCATCCCTTTGCACACAGCAGAACTATGTTGCTTCCCTTTGTATGTCAGTTAGCATCATTTTAAAAAGGGGCTTTCTAAATTGCAAGCATGGATCACCCCAATGAGCATGGCAACAGCAATAATAAACAAACAAATAATATCCAACATTCCTAAGCTTTCATTCAATGTGTTTAGTACAATAAAAAGCTCTTCTTTCTTTTTTATTTTTAGGTTTAATTGCAAGTCAACAGCCTCTCTTTAAATAAATGAATAAAATTAGGTCAGGCTATGACTCGATAGCCTGTAATCAAATCCCTTATTCTCAACTGTACTTCTGACATGAAATGTTGACCATGTTTGAATGCATTAATCAATAAGCCCTCCGCTCCCCCACAATTGAGAATACTTCATGGCTCCATTGATTCAACAGCTGATCCCAACACTCAGCATTTATCTTGACCTTCGAAATGCAAATATTGACACCAATGCAATGAGAACGGACAGCATATAATTTGAAAGATGGCACTGCTTTCCATTTAACCACTGATTTTATACAACTGTTGCTAACAATGCGCATGGTTTGGGGATTTGCCAAACAATGTGCTTGATGCTCGGTTCTCTCAAATTCCACATTCAAGTCCCTTAATTGGAATTTTTTTTAAAAAAAATGAAACAAAAAAGAAAGAAACAAATATAAAGGGCAAATCTGTGTAACTTAGCAAGAAATCCTGCTGTGTTCCTTGAGGCTTGCTTTCCGGAAAGTGTGTATAAGACTGCAATCTTAGTAGACCTTTGGGAACACAATCTAAACGTCAAGCTGGAATAGTTATGCCAACATGCTTGCCTTATATCTAACCTGGGGTTGGGATTCACTGAGACATAACCTAGGGAAAGGAGAAAACATTCCCTTTCCCCTGGGTAATGCGCAGTGGCCCAAATGGGGCTACTTGGAGCTGCACCAGCGAAATTGTTGGTGCAGCTCCAAGCAGCCTAGATCAGGGCCGACCAGGTTGGAGACAGGGGTTAGGATCCAAGTGTCAGATCCTGTCTGCACCCTCTTTCCACCCATTTTCTGTCTTCCCTCCTTTTTGCCTTCCCCCAGCTGCTCCACTGCCCTCCCCAAGCCTCCTGCTGGCTTCCGGATGCCAGTTTTGTCTGCTCATCCATGGGGCACAGGGAGCCAGAGCAGTGGCATCATGCTGCCGGAACGCTGGGCAGGAGGAACGGGTGAGCGGCAGCCCGCCCATTGCGTACCGCTCCGTTTCACCGTCTCATGGGGTGAGACGTTTCACGGGGGCGGGGAAGACGGCAAAACGGAGCGGTACGCAACGGGCGGGCTGCCGCTCACCTGTTCCTCCCGCCCAGCGTTCTGGCAGCATGACGCCGCTGAGCCAGAGCATGACCATGTACAAGTCTCTCTTGCTCCAAGAGTGGCACCAATGCGCTTTACAGTGTGCTTGCGACACTCGGAGGCACAACTTGTGCCCACCTAGAGCACCCTTTAGATTGCACTCTGGGATAGTCTACTTAAATGTAGCGATAGCCAATATTTTCAGAGCTCTCAAACATTATAGCAACTTTAGATGTTTTTAGGAGCTAAATTGTTCTTTTTAATGTATTCTTCTGTTCTAGGGAAACTTGCTACCACAGAGGCATATCATCAAAAAATTGCATGTTAGTGGTTTGGGAACTTTGTCATCAGCATATTCCTCTGCAACGTATCCAAATATATAGCTGGGTTCCTCTTACCATACATTTTCTGTGAATAAAAAATATAACTGAAGATAGAAAGGTATGTCAAATGCAACTGACATTCACATATGATGTACCTTTATGTGTCAGTACATATATGTAAGTAATTGGGATTCAATACTCCCTCTACTTACTTTTTTTTACCAACTAACGAGACCCTGAAGTGTATTTTTTCATGCCTCTTACCTCCATGATTATCTACAATGGACCGTTGATATGCAATCTCTCAATTTATCTGGTTGCAGAGTTTGTGTATTGCTCTCAGATAATCTTTTGATTGTGGGCCGATCCACATGTTCAAAGACAGGAAGTTATCGGCAGCAAGACACTGGAATAAGGTCCTCACTTTTTAAGCAAGCAAGATCTGGGTTTTAAACATGGAGAGGCATGGCCTTGTGGAACACAAGTCCAACAGATAGACTTGGGCTCTGGAAATTTTTTATTTCCTGGCCATGACTGGATGTGGGAAACCACACAGACCTATGCCAGTGATTTTGCTACTGCAGGTCCAAGTAGACCCCTCCATTCTGTCGATGCTTACCCCTGGGTAAAGGAATGAGAGTGCAATCCTAACCTGGAGTTAGGCCAGCACAAGTTAGGGGAGCAAAGTTTGGCCGGCACAAGGGACACCTTAAAGCACGTTTGGATTACTCTTGAAGTCAGGGAGGATGGCGCACATCTGTATGCTGGCCTCTCCAATTCCAAGAGTGGTCCAAACATACTTTACTGTGTCCCTTGCGCTGGCCAAACTGTGCCGGCCTAACTCTAGGTTAGAATTGCTCCCTGAATCAAGGATTATTTTCATGACTTGAGAAGACATTCATCCATGTGGTTGTGTTATTCATATTTATTCCAACAGTGTATTGACTCCCTTGTGGAAGAAGAGAAGAGTTTTATATCTGTTTTTGTCAGTGGTGTTATTTTGCCGGAACGCTGGGCGGGACATCCGGGTGATCACGTGTTCTGCAGCGTTATGCCGTTTGCGTAACGTATGCAAGCGGCGTAATTGGTTACGCAAATGACGTAACGCTGCGGAACGCGACGGGAGGGCTGTCGATCACCCGGATGTCCCGCCCAGCGTTCTGGCAGAATAACACCACTGGTTTTTCTGTCATTTAAGTGTATCATAATAGATACTTTTTGGATAAGTCTTCATTTACAGTTTGGTGTTTTTTTCTTGTTGTTTGCTTGGTTTCATTTTTCCCCTACTTAGAATTCCATTGAGAGTGAACCAGCCTCTCTAATTCATTGCAGTTATTCTCCTTGGGTCCTAATTACCCTTTTTGCTCATGTAAATTGCATTTTCAATACAAGAGGCATTTCAGATCACTGTAGGGATTTGACCACCCTAGACTGGCTGTTTCCATTGGGGTTTACACCACTTAAGAAAAATTTGTTTCCAATCTAACTATTCATTTTCACACTGCAGGACACCTGCCTGTTTCTTTGATCCAGAAATAAAAGTGTGCACTAGGATAAGTTTCTTTTACACACACACACACACACACACACACACACACACACACACACACACA
>JAJKFI010000010.1:15649438-15669820 GCA_029204185.1 Lerista edwardsae
CGCTGGAGGCAGCGGCAGCAACAGCGCGCTACCAAGGAATGGGCGACACGTCAATCATCACCCCGCCTCCTCTCTCCGAGGGGTGGTTTGTGTGAGACAGGCAACTCTTCCCACAAATAGGAGTGGCAGACGCTTCTAAGGCACGCTTCAAAAGGACGGGGAAAATGCCTATTCGTCAAACTGCTAGGAGGTAGGACTCAAGCATAAAGGAGGGCAGCGCTGATCTATTGTGCTAGGAGGCGGGATTTGGAGCGCCAGTCAGCCTGTCTTTGGCGACCCCCCTGGAATGCTCCTTCGACCCCCAAGGGGGTCGCGACCCACAGGTTGAGAACCCCTGTTCTACAGGGATGGTTAAGCTCTAAGTGTTGCAAGGAGCCTTACCCTGTCATGTAAATCCCACCTCTCCCTTGCTGCTGTAGCCAGTAAGCAACACCAAGATGTTGCTTTTCCCTGTGAGGATTGGCTAAAATGGTGCGGGAGAGGAGTGCTTTCCACTGCAAGGTAAGGCTTCTTGCAAAACTTAGAGCTCTGCCCTCCCTGTAGAAACGCCACTGTGGAGGTGTCTCCTATTTGGTAAGCTACACACAAATCTTGGAAGGTTCCAATATTTAGCTCTTCTGCTTTTGCATATATGCAAGATTAACTTGAGGGGGGGGGGAACCCAAGGTGTTTAAATAAAACAGACATGCTCCTAAGAAAAAATAACATGTCCTCAGAAATATGAAGCATGCACACGTTTCACATGTCCTACTTAAATGTTTGCCTCTTCAAATCATTAACTCGGAATCAGGATGTGAAGGATCTTGCAATCTCTCTGTCTTCATTCTTCGTGGCTGGGTTTTCTAACAATAATTTACAGCATCATCTTCTGAAATTAAAAAAAGCATTTCAATATTCCACGTATTCTACGCTGCAGTCTGCAAAGTGAATTGACGATTTCTCTTGCATCCTGCAATTTTGGCACTTGCATTTAAATTGGCTAATTACACCTTCATATTGTTTGACTAATTGAGGATACTCAGTAAAGTTTAATGCCTTTTGACTTTGGTGTGCAAATACAATAAATAGGGCCAGATTTATGCCCAAAGTTTTAATTACATAGTTTTTGTTTAATTAAAAAGAATCTTGGGAAATCTTGGAGACTTATGTTTTGTTCACTTTTCAAATCCCGTATGTGGCTTTAGATTTTTAAATATATTTTTGCTACTGTGGTTGCTTTTCTGTAAAACAATTTACTTTCCGTCACAGCACGTTGGCGTATCTTTTAGAAACACATACAGATACAATCTGAAAATCTTCAAGAATGTGATAGGTCATGTAAGGGATATATTGTATTCAGGGTCGGCTTTAAGCCAATGTGACCAACGTCATTGCATTGGGCCCTGTACTTTTGGGGGCTCCATACCATTGCAGTGAGCATATGCACCTGTGGACCTGTGGCTGCAGCTGGGATCTCTATGGACTGAAAGTAAATGGGACAAGCAGAGCAGCTTTACCTTGGGCCCTCCCACCTGCCCCTGCCTCCTAATTGCCCCAAATGGGCCTCCTGGAAGCAGTTGGTGGTGACGTCATCAGGTCACCACCAATGATGGGATCAGCTAACGACTCGGGGGAACGCTGGGCGGGCAGCAGGAAGGCTGGGCTGCACTTCCAGGTGAATGACAGCCCGTCCGTCCAGGTCCGCCGCCCGCCTGCCCACTGCATGGGCTGCCCCTGGCTGGCGTGCCCCGCCGCTGCGCGCCCTGGCACCCGGGGGCCCCCACCTGTCCCCCCGGCAAGCGGGAGCCCCCTCCTATGCCAGGGCAGCCCGTGCGGCGGGTGGGCGGGTGGCAGACCCGGACGGACAGGCTATCAATCACCCGGAAGTCCCGCCCAGCCTTCCTGCTGCCCGCCCAGCGTTCCCCCGAGTTGTTAGCTGATCCCATCACTGGTCACCACCATTTACAAGTGTCGTGCACAGCACCAAAAGCACTTTTCTTGGTGAGTGGGGGGCCCTACAGGGAGGGTGGTGGCCCTGCACAGGAATGCCCGGCATTGGGCCCTGCTGCTGCTAGAGCTGCCTGATGGTATTTTTCCCAGATTTTCTAGCTTCTAATGGGCTCTCCCAATTGCCAACATTTCTCATTGCTGGATAACATTTGTTCCATTGCTAGACCCTCTCTTTCTCTTTATCAACAAAGCTCATCCAACAGCAGAAAATGCTTGTGGCCGCATCAGAGGCTTCAAAAATTTCATTTTTTTTAACTTCTGCAATTTGCAGACTACTCGTCAAACAGCAGACTGTCCAAACAATGCTACTATTACGCAGGAATAAAATAATGGTTTGTTTTTAACCATATTTGGGGAAACTGTCCATTCCTCTGAAATTAAGAGCTGGCATCAAGCAAATTCATTCCACATGCCATTTCCAAAGCGCAGCCAGACCTTTGTGTTGAAAACCCACAGAAGTTAATTGACAATAAAGGAAACCCTTATAAAATCCAAATCACATTTTGCCATTGAAAGCACAAGGACTTTTTTCATGACCCTGTAAAGCAGAACGTATCGATTTTCAAGTTCTATTATGACGGAGCTTTACCTATCCATGACTTCGAGGTCAGCTCAATTTTGAGAAAGGCCTGGGTCAACTTCAGATTTACTCTCATCACAGGAGAGTAAAGAAGATTCAGTTTTGCACACACAAGGATCAAATGTATAAACAATGCAGTGCGTAGAGTCAAGGTTTTGTCTTTCCAGTTTCTAGTATGTAGAATCTTCATGCAAAGAATCTCTCTCTCTCTCTCTCTCTCTCTCTCTCTCTCTCTCTCTCTCTCTCTCTCTTTCCTCCCCCCAGAATCTGGGCTGGGCTGTTCAGGACTGGGCTGTAAGTGAATTGTGAATTCTGGTGTCACTGGGGACTGGGAATAGGAGGAGTGGGTTAGAATAACTCTGTCGAAGTCTATGTGAATTTCATCATCATAGCATTAAAAAATGATCTCATGGGATTTACTTGCATGCAAAGTCCTTCTGGTCACATGAAGTTGCTTCAGCTTGCTGAATAGGAGGAAGGGGCTGTGATTTAATGAGAAGGCTTGGGAAATCTGGGTGTTGTTGGTTACTGGCAGCGGTGTTATGCTGCCAGAACGCTGGGCAGAACATCCGGGTGATCGACAGCTCGCCTGTCATGTTCCGGAGCGTGATGCCATTCGCGTAACGTACGCAAGCGGCGTAATTGGTTACGCAAATGGCATAACGCTTCGGAATGCGACGGGTGGGCTGTCGATCACCCGGATGTCCCGCCCAGCGTTCCGGCAGCATAACACCGCTGGTTACTGGTTAATGGATTCTAAGCATTCATAGTGGACTGATAAATCTATTAGTTGTTATTAATAACCAAGATGACTATGTTGAACCTCCAGATGCAGGGGCAGCATGTCATTGAGTACTATGTGCAGGGGAGCAATAGCAGGGGAGGATACAGGCATTCATCCATTGCTTGTGGGGAAATATTCACGGCATTTACTTTCTGGATATTATTATTATCGGTTTCATATCATGACTGTCCTACCATTTTGTGGGAGGGGGCAAATGCCCTCAGCACAGCGCTGCTGGAGTGGGAGGAGGGCAGCGACGAGGTGGCTCGTCTCTTGGAGAGGCCAGTGGTGTTTGTCCTAAAGCCCATTAGGAGGCAGCAGCAATGTCCAGGACGGAGGGAGGTTTTCCCCTTGCACCCGCGTAAGCCCCAGTCACTGCTATGGGCCTGCTCGGATCTGCGCTGGCCAAATAGCAGGTGCAGAGAAACGTGGACAGGAGCAGCCTGAATTGGGGCCGCCCTGGCCGGGGACGGGGTTTAGGATTTGGCACTATGGCCGTCCTGCATCACAACCCCCATCTCCGCCCCCTGCACCACCCAGTTATGCCCCCGGAACACCTCTGGAATGCCCTGTCTCTCCCCCTTGCCTATATACAGCTCCGAAATGGAGCCTGGCATGGTGTGGGAGCGTAACAGAGGCAGGGAACCAGTGGAGGGGGCAGTGCTTCTCCTTCTCTGTCCCTGGGCGGCCCATTCATTGGGCCCGCAACTGATGATTATTACTATCGCTCAACCTCACCTACCTCACAGGGTTGTTGTGAGGACAAAAGAAGGGAAGGAACAATTCACTCCACGCTGAGCTCCTTTGAGGAATACGAAGAAATAAATAAGTTTGTCATATGGGGGGTGACAAAAATGGATAGGTCCTGGGTGTCAAATGACCTAGCTACGCCACTGAGTCCAATATTATCGAGGAGACCTGTTTCCATCTGGCCTTCTGTCTCTGAAGCGACTGTCAGCACCATCCTATACAGTGCGTAGCACTGACGCAACATTGTTGTGTCAGCGCTACAGCATTAGCGCCAACGTGGGAGTGCCGAGCGCCACCCCTGTGTCCGCACTAAAACTCTCAAGCTGATACTACAAGTAGCATCACCTTGAGAGCGCCAATGGGAAGCCTCGCTTTGGTTGGTCGGCACAAGGGAGGCTCCGTGCCGAGACGGCACGGGGATTGGTGGGGGGAGGGACCTGGGTGGGCTTGGGAGGTGGCCATGTGGCCGCCTCCTCAGCCTGATTGCGAGGCCGCAAGGCCCCAATTTGGGCCGCACGGTCTCTTTGGATCTGCTCCTGCTGTTTAGCAGGAGATCTGAGGAGTGCATAGGGGAGGCTGGAGCCTCCCCTATGGTAAGGGAGTGAATGCTCCCTTGCTGCTGGGAGGCTCCAGCCTCCACTATACTGCACTGGATTTGATGCCGGCTGGCCAGCCTTGCCAGTTCAGCACAGCATAGGATTGCGCTCTGTGTCACCATCGAGAGAAAGAGAAGTCTTTCATTATTTCTTTCCAAATGACAAACAAGAAAGCCGTCGCAGTTTGTTTCATCCTTCACTGGGAATGGAAACATTGACGCTGGCTGCTGCACTCGCTGAAAGCGGAGAAAGGAAAATGAGTGAATTCCCTTTTCAAAGACATTTCATTACCACCGGATTAGGTCTACGATTACCATAGATTTAAATTAAAATAGACACACTCTGCCTGACACCGATCTCACTTAAAGCTGCTCTTCTTGGGCGCTGATGTCATTCCGGTAACTTTTAATGAAGTGCCTTTTGTGAAGTCAGATTCGTACCTACAGTAGCAGCTGCAGAGCGAGCTTTAATATTTACCTATTTCATTTGCCTCCCATCCAAGGATTTGTGATCTGTATCAAGTCGAGTCCTTGGTTTTCCCAATTCACACCTTATATGGTACCACCTGTGGGCTGATCTGTACAGTGGCGGATCTAGGGGGCAAGGGGCGCACGAGCCCTGGGCGCCATCTTGGGAGAGGGCGCTGTAACCATGGCGCGCCCACCCCCAAAATGGTGCCCGTGGCCCGCCCAGGGCCTGCGCTGCGTTCTTCTCGCTCCGGCTGGCCTTAAAGAGCCAGCCAGAGCGGGGAGAACGCACTGCCGCCCAGCGCCCCCTCCCTCCCGCCTCTTAGAGTGGGGACGGGGCGCCATGCGGTGTTCTCCGCACTCCAGTTGGCTCTTTAAGGCCAGCCGGAGCATGGAGAATGCGCTGCCACCCGGCGCCCCCTCCCGCTTCTCAAGGCGGGGGGCGGGGCGCTGGGCAACACCGCGTTCTGTTCGCTCCCGCCGGCCCTTTAAGGCCCACGGGAGTGAACAGAACTTGGTGCCCTGGCCACGTTCTGTTCGCTCCCGGTGGCCTTAAAGGGCCGGCGGGAGTGAACAGAACGCACTCCTGAGAGGGGGCGGGGGTGCGATGTCATGATGTCACGATGTTGTGACATCATGACATGCGTGCCCCTGGGGCGCCGTTTCATTGGGTGCCATGGGCGCCATTTGAAGCAGATCCGTCCCTGGATCTGTACTTGTGATGTATTTTTCTAGGACTGAGGGCAGGGTCGCAGGCTACACCTACTGCAAGGATCAGCATGGAGTACTGCAACCTTATGTTCACTTTCCTGGGAGAAAGCCCTATTGTATACAGTGGGACTTCTCAGTAGATGTGCATAGAATTGCATTGTAAGGGCCCAATCCTATCCAACTTTCCAGCACTGATGCAGCTGCAATGCAGCCCTGAAGCAAGCGAATATTCCCTTACCTTGAGGAGGCCTCCATGACTTCCCCCTTACCACAGAATGTAGCACACACCACATTGGGATCGCGACATTAGGGCTGGAAAATTAGATTGGATTTGCTCCTAAGTATCTCTGTCAGAGTGCAATCCTATACCCGCTTTGTGCTGGTGCTGCACTCTTGCGCCGGCTGAACACTGTTGCAAATGTGCTGTAAAGTGCGTCTGTGGCAGTGCTATGGCGCTGGACTGGTGCAAGCAGCAGCGCCAACACTCAGACACTGCTGCGACTGTTGGCAGCACCGGCTGTGCTCCAGTCAAGCATCGGTGGTGCTCGGTCAGCACAGGATCTCCGCGAGGGCGTTCCAGAGGTGTTCCGGGGGCATAACTGGGTGGTGCAGGGGGCGGAGATGGGGGTTGTGATGCAGGACGGCCGTAGTGCCAACTCCTAAACCCCGTCCCCGGCCAGGGCGGCCCCAATTCAGGCCGCTGCTGTCCACGTTTCTCTGCACCTGCTATTTTGCCAGCGCAGATCCGAGCAGGCCCATAGGGGTGACTGGTGCTTACACAGGTGCAAGGGGAAAACCTCCCCTTGTCCTGCATGTTGCTGCTGCCGCCTCCTAATGGGCTTTAGGATATCGCC
The DNA here is from genome assembly GCA_029204185.1 of Lerista edwardsae. Taxonomy (NCBI): domain Eukaryota; kingdom Metazoa; phylum Chordata; class Lepidosauria; order Squamata; family Scincidae; genus Lerista; species Lerista edwardsae. The sequence continues at coordinate 15,656,170 of JAJKFI010000010.1, forward strand.
CTGCTATGTTGGCCCTACTAGGCCAGCATAATATAGGATTGGGCTGTCAGTGGCATTCCTAAAGGGGAGCAAAATACTAAGTTTTGCAGGAGCCTGTTCTCTCCCCCGCTCCCTTCACTCTCACCTCCAGAGCCATTTGCAGCTCAGAGAGCAAAACTTTCAAGCCTGCTGTCTGAGCCACAAATGGCTCTGGAGGTGAGGGGCCATTGCACTCTGCCACAGTCTTTAGCACATGCTAATCATTGCATGTATAGGGTGAAAGGAAATTGTGGGTGGTTCTGAGAGGCGAGGCAAACCATAGAGTTCTTTGCTGCACGTTATGCTCATTCTCCTGAGGGGGGGACCCTAAGTGGAACAATTTTTGATGGGTCTCAGAAGGCCTCCCGGATGTGACAGGAATGTCCTTTGGGTACCCTGAAGTGCCTTTCAGTCCTGTCTGAGAGGCTTTTGAGAAGGAGGCTGGGGGGCCACACATATCCTCCGGAGGGCTGGATGTGGCCCCCTAGTTGTGGTGCCCTGCAGATGTCATTACACGCAGAACTTGGTATTCCCAAACAGATCCCCCATGAATACCGAGGGCCCATTGTGCTTCCAGATAAAAGACCTTGTGGGCTGTGGATCAGCACATTTCAGGTTTCTCAGAGCTAGGAACAATCCTCTGTGTCAATGTTTCTCAAACTGTGGGTCTGGACCCACTTGGTGTCAGGTGGGTTGTGAAAAGCTAGGAGCAGCCATCTTGGAAGCTGCAAACCTTTTCCTATATTCAATTTGTGAGCGTTAACAGCCATCTTGGAAGCTACAGACCTCACTCTTGCTTTATGAGTGTAAACAGTTTGGCAGCGCAATCCTAGATGGCCATCTCCCGAGCCCGCCCATGTCACACCCAAGTCCCGCCCCCAGCCTCCCTGCCTTCCACCAATCCCGACAGAGCCTCCCTTCGGTCAGCTCAACACGAGTAGTGTTGGCTTCAGAGCTTTAGCACTGATGCGGGGGAGCCGCTCGCTCCCCCGCATCAGCGCTAATCACATAGCATCAATGCAACAATGTTGCATCAACGCTATGCGCAATCTAGGATTGCGCTGCCAAACTGTTAACACTCATAAAGCAAGAGTGAGGTCTGTAGCTTCCAAGATGGCTGTTAACACTCACGAAGCCTAAGCCCTTCCGTGAGGCCATGCAGCCCTGATTCGGGCCACGTGGTCTCCTCGGATCTGCTCCCGCTCTTTAGTGCTCCCTACAGTAGGGGAGCATATGCTCTCTTGCTGTGGTGGGGGGGCTCCAGCCTCTCCAATGCAGCGTTGGATATGGTGCTGCCAAGTTGGTCTTGCCATTCCAGCGCTGCATAGGATTGCGCCCTGAATTTTGAAGTGAGAGTGTGTTTTTTTTAAAAAAAGCTTTTAATTCAGTGTGTTTACACAATATGTTGCCCTAATCTTGTCCTAAGAATGCCAAGAGTCCAAGAATGCCAGTTTGCATTCCAGGAGTGTCATTATATTATGTCACAATGATGGCACTTCCTACTTCATGATGTCACTTCTGGCTATGACATCACTTCCAGGTTAATGGCATAACTTCCTGTGGGTCCTAACCCGAGTGCCATTCTAAAAAGTGGCTCGCAATCTAAAACGTTTGAGAACCACTGCTCTACGTACTGCCCAGTCCTAGTTCCTGCAAGAAAAATTGCTGGGAAAGAGAAAATGTATGCTCATTTGCAACAAGGAGGCCTACTTTTCTTCACCACAGCCTGGGAGCAATGCTGCTCTTATTGGGTCTCTTAAACATGTCCTTGAATGTTAACTGATTGATGATAGTGATGAGTTGATGCCTTTTATTGCTCTGCACCACCATGAGCCTTCTTGTATTTCTCTCTGGGCAGAGGCCACAAGAAGAGCAAAAAAGGGCTAAAAGTATAGTTAAAGAAAGAAAGAAAGAAAGAATCCATAAATGTGGCTGCAACCCAAAGGAAATTTGACAAGCTTGTGATTAATGTTTGAAACATCCCTGAATGTTTTGCTGCTGGAGAAAAACAAAACCATGATTTCATGGCAGGAGTACCCTTGATTAAATGATCTCCTTCATCATTTCCTTGTCACTGCAATGCTTCATTTTAATGCCAACCTTCCTAACAGCAGGCAAAAGCTGTACTCTCTTCTAGTAATTTAGGTCTTTATGGAGAGATGGAGTATTTGTAAGTGATTTGGTCCTGATGCCTAAGCTACAAAATTTATACAGAGCAACTGCATCTTCCAACTTTTCAATTTTGGAACAAAAGAACATAAGAAGAGCCATGCTGGATCAGGCCAAAGGCCTATCTAGTCCAGCTTCCTGTATCCGAAGGTGGTCCACTAGATTTCTCAGGAAGCAGATAAGACAACAAGAGACCTGCTTCCTGTTACCACTCCCTTACACCTGACATTCAGAGACAGCCTACTAAAACCAAGAGGTTGCACATACCCATCACAGCTTGCAACCTTCGATGGGCTTTACCTCCATTAATCTGTCCTCCTTTTCAAGGCCTCTAGGCCAGATGCCATCACCACATCTTGTGGCAAAGGAGTTCCACAGGTTTCATTGGGGCAGCTCTGTGTGTATTTGGATGTTTCCTGTTTCATTGAAATGCAAGGGAAGACCAAGCAGGTAAAAGAGTTCTATGCACGTGAAGAAGCTGCACACCTCAATCCAGTTCCCACAATGTGGAGAATGGTAAGTTTCATTTCAATATATTCATAACAACTGGAGCCATCACTGCAATTTTTCTTTAAAATGCACTGTGATACCCCTGGGTTCCTTTGAAGAGTTTTTGTACCAGATCTCTAGGGGTTCACTAGGTCAAATTAATAAAAAGCCACTAGACAATTTAATAGAAAGCCGAGACATCACCCTGCCAACAAAGATTCGCATAGTCAAAGCTATGGTTTTCCCAGTAGTAATGTATGGCTGTGAGAACTGGACCATAAGGAAGGCAGAGCGCCAAAGCATAGATGCTTTTGAATTCTGGTGTTGGAGGAGACTCTTGAGAGTCCCCTGGACTGCAAGGAGATCCAATCGATCAATCCTACAGGAAGTCAAGCCTGATTGCTCCCTGGAAGGACAAATCCTGAAGCTGAAGCTCAAATACTTTGGCCACCTCATGAGAAGAGAGGACTCTTTAGAAAAGACCCTCATGCTGGGAAAGATGGAAGGCAAAAGGAGAAGGGGGCGGCAGAGGATGAGATGGTTAGATAGTGTCACCGAAGCAATGAGCATAAAATTGGGCGAACTCCGGAAGCTAGTGGAGGACAGGGAGGCCTGGCATGCTGTGGTCCATGGTGTCGCGAAGAGTTGGACACGACTTAGCGACTAAACAACAATAACAGGTCAAATTAGGTGAGTGTCTTGTTGATCCAGTATTACCTTTTTAATGTCGATAAAATACACCAATTGAATCAAATGAATCACCATTTGTAAGACTCTTACCACTCAAACCACAAGAAGTAAGTCCCATTTTGTTCAATGAAGTGAGTATAGGATTGCAGTCTTATGGGGAAGAAGAGAAATAAGGAATTGATTTATAACTCTGACAACTTCCAATCTCTGTCCACCCAACTTCCATCAAGGATTAGGACACAGGTTTGCAGTACATTGGCTGAGAGGACCAAAGCATTTATCTGGCATGAAAAGAGTCAGAATCTCTGATCTAAGTAGATTGTAGATGGCCCAATCTAGTTGATGGTCCAATCTTATTGCACCACTGTATCAGCAGAAAATCTGCCATGCCATTGCTGGCAGTCACAAATGTGTTGTGAAGATGTTTGCAACAACTTGTTAGTAGGTAGCACTGCCAGGAAGGAATGTGCCATCTCACAAGCACCAAATCCTTATCCATGGGCTTGACATTCATGGATTGGAACATCCACAGATGCTGAGTCTGCAACTGGAAAGGCTCAAAGGCTTCCCTAATGTGACTGGAAGTACCTTCAGTTGTATCCAGGAGGTCTTCTGAAGCATGGGTTGGTCACACACAACCTCCCCATGCCCTTCAGAAGGCCTCCCGATGCATCTGAAACACACTTTTGATTTGCTGGTGTACGCTCCTCCCCCCTGAAGATTTGAATATCCATGGAATTTGGTATCTGGGTGGGGGAAGCCCTGCAGATACCAATGGAAGCCCTGCAGATACCAAAGACCCACTGTACTGAAATATCCGACTTACAAAGAAAATCGTTCAGCACTTAGCTTTGTAAAATTAGAATGTTCCAGTGGCAGTGGTTCCTACACTGTGGATCGGGACCCAACAGTGAGTCGGGACCCAATTTTGGGTGGGTCACAAAACTGACAAGCTGTTAGCTAACAAGGAAAATATATTGCGCCCTATGGAAACGGAAACACAGCAGCCTGTGCGCATTTACTATTGAGTAGGCAACTATGCTTGGATCCCCTTTCAAAGGGCAAGCCAATGGGAACACAAGGCCATCAGAATGGTCCTGGCTCGATGATCATGGAGCTCAACACATGTTCCGCAGGGTGGTCTCCAAGCCCTTTTATAAGGATAAAAACAGAGGTTAAGTGAAGAGGTTGAGCTTCTGGTTAAGTGAAACTTTTTTAACAAGTCTCATAAACCTAGGTGAGTCACAAGAGAGTGTCAGTTTTACAAGTAGGCCCTGGTGCTAAATGGTTTGGGAACCACTGGCAGAGCTAATGAAAGTGTAGAAGGTAAAATCATGTCCTGGAAGTGATGTCGCAACAGGAAGTGACATCACAGTTGTATTTTCATTTTCTTGTGTCTTTTGTTTTGCCATAGCATTTGATAGAATATAGATATTCCAATGAGGTTCAGCATTCAGCATTAAATTACCTTTACAACAATATATAACATGATAGTATTATTCGTACTTACCAAGATTTTCTCAGTTCTCGCTACTAGTGTAAAACTCAGCTTGTTGCCCCCCTAAAGCTTGTTGCCTAGTGCAGTTGCACCCCCTGCACTTCTTTAGCTACGCCCTTGTTGGGAACCACTGTCCTAGTGAGAAGTTGCCTTTTCTCTTGACCACAACCAGATCTCCTTTAGCACTTCATCCCTGGGGCCTCTGATAATTCTGTACGTGTGCCAGTTGCACAGAACATTGCCTTTCCATCTTTGTTTCTTGGTGCTCTCTCTGTCCCTCTGAGCTCATGCCCTTTCTCAATCTTGGGATGAAAAGAGAAAGCTTTTAAAGCAGTAATAAATTCACAGTTGAGAAAAGCACTTTCAGAAGGTTAATGTGTACAGACAACATTGTCTTTTTTTCTTGCATCGGGCTTCTGAAAGCAATCCTTGCTCTTGATCTCCCTAAAGATGTTCCAAATTCTCCCCCCCCCCAAAAAAAAAGACAGAAGGGAGAAAACATTAAGACAAAGATTTTCCATAGAACTTTTCTACAACCTACAACTGCCTTTTTTGTTGGAAAGGGTCTTGTTTTCTTGGCTTTTTTTGAACAGCTTGTTCAACCCAATTGAAACAGAAATGAGATTTAATAATGGGGATACAGTTGAAAGTCGGGCAAGTAATATAAACACTGCCATATGTTACACATTTTATTTTTTTTACTCAATTAATTCCGTTTTTTTAATTAGTGTGATTAAAGTGTTTGGCAGGAAGCACAAGTGACAACTTGGACTCGAAACTACGTCCTGTAATTAAAATTAGGAGACCTCCCTAATGGAAGTGGTTTAAGAAGGATGGTATAGATTTCAACAGAGATGGAGAGCTTGGCCTTGACTGCTCTGGAGTGCAGTTTTGCAAGGCTGAGGCCTTTCAGAGCGCAGTCTTAACCTGGAGTTAGGCCGGCATAGTTAGGCCAGCAAAATCGGGCTGTGCAGTTTAGGCTGCCCAGATGTTCTCCAGGGACGTTCTCTGCATCTGTTCTCCTCTGCACAGATGTTGAAAGTAACTACAATGCTGAATGCAAATAGATGTGGATAAATTGAAAGACTTGGTTAAATCTAAACTAGAATAGTAATGGCCAACTTCTGCCGCCTGGGGGTCTGGAGCTTTTCTGGCAAAATGTCTCAAAGGGGGGGGGGCTCCACATCCTGCCAACTGGAACTGACACCAACACAGCCTCCAGCAGCTTAGCACAACCCCCCAGGCAAGCGAAAGAACCTGGTGGGCACCATTCCCAGTGTGAAACGAGAGGATGCCCCAGGGAATTCCCACAAAACAGTCTGTGCGTCCTCTCGATTGTGCTGGGAGGGAAGCCTGCCAGGTTAGAAGCTGCACAACTCCTTGAGTGTTGATCAGAGCACTGATCAAGCATCTGTGTGCTAAAGGAGCAAGGCCCTGCCAACATCAGAGTTTGAAGTGACGCATCTCGTCACAACTTCCTAGCTGAAAGGACCTCAGCATTAAATCCAGCATTTGTCCAGATCATTCAGCATTGTCACAGCCCAATCCTAACCAGATTTCCTGCACCAAAGCAGGTGCGATGCCGCCCAAGATAAAGATGTAAATGTTCCCTTATCTTGAGGCAGTGGCATAGCTAAGGTGGGATTCCTGCTCAATAACAATGGCCAATTAGTGGCTGGTGAAAAAGAGAAGGTGAAGCTGCTCAACTCCTACTTTGCGTCAGTCTTCTCTCAGAAGGAGGACTGTGCAAATGAGGATGCTGGATCCTTGGCCAACAGGGGGAAAGGTGCATGTCCCCACAGAGGTAGTGAACACCTGGGCAGCACAGATATGCAGATTGAGATTGACAGGGAACTTGTCAGAAACCATGTAACTGGCCTGAATGAATTCAAGTCATTTGGACCAGAGAAGTTGCATCCTAGAGCGCTAAAGGATCTTGCAGATGTACTTGCAGAGCCTCTGTCCATCATCTTTGAGAAATCCTGGGGAACAGAGGAGATGCCGCTAGACTGGAAATGGGCTAATGTGGTCCCAATCTTCAAAAAGGGGAAGAAGGAAGGCCCGGGAAATTACAGGCCTGTCAGTCTAACTTCAATACCCGGGAAAATATTGGAACAAATGATAAAACATACAATCTGCACACACCTAGACAACACCTTCGTGATTAACAGAACTCAACATGGATTTGTCAAAAACAAATTTTGCCAGACAAATCTCATATCCTTTTTTGATCAGGTGACTAGCTTATTGGATGGTGGGAATGCTGTGGATGTGATTTATCTTGACTTCAGTAAAGCATTTGACAAGGTTCCACATGACCCGGGCTAACTGGACAAGAGGCACTTTTTCAAGTGGTGCTCCTCTTATATTTAGCAGGGGGAGAGTAACTTTCCCTCTTCACCCCTGCACAGTCTTTCTAGTGGCTGTTGCTGGCGGTCTGCCTTTTTTTAGATTGTGAGCCCTTTTGGGACAGGGAGCCATTTAACTTTATTATTGTTACTATTTGCCTGTAACCGCTTTGTGAACTTTGTGTTGAAAAGCGGTATATAAGTACCTTGATTGATTGGTTGATTGACATCTTAATCAGCAATATGGAAAAATATGGGCTAAATGAAATCATTGTTGGGTGGATCTGCAGCTGGTTGGATAATCACAAAGAGTGATTGTCAATGGCTTTGCTTCAACCATCTAGTGGAGTGCCCCAGGTTCTCTTTAGCGTCTTCATCAATGACTTGGATGAAGGGATACAAGCGGACCTCATCAAATTTGTGGATGACACAAAATTGGGCGGAGTAGCAAACACTATAGAAGACAGTAAAAGCCTTCAGGAAGACCTTGACAAGATGGAATACTGGGCTGAAAAGAATACGATGAAGTTCAACAGGGAAAAATGCAAGGTTCTACACTTGGGCAAAAATAACCAAAGATGCAGGTACAGAATGGGGGAAACCTGGCTTGGCAGCACAACATGTGAGAGGGATCTTGGAGTTGCAGTGGATCACAAGATGAACGTGAGTCAGCAGTGTGATACAGCTGCAAAGAAGGTTAATGCAATTTTAGCCTGCATTAATGGAACCATAGCGTCCAAGTTGCAAGTTGTGGTTCCGCTTTACTCCGCATTGGTGCGACCTCACCTGTAGTATTGTGTTCAGTTCTGGGCACCCCAGTTCAAGAAAGATGCAGCCAAATTGGAGCAGGTTCAAATTGCTTTGTTGAAGAGCAACGAAGGTGATCAGGAGGCTGGAAAACAAGTCCTATGAGGAAAGGTTGAGGGAACTGGATATGTTTAGCTTGGAAAAGAGAAGACTAAGAGGGGATATGATAGCACTCTTCAAATATCTGAAGGGTTGTCACAAGAAAGAAGGGACAAATCTGTTCTCATCCGCCTCTGACAGTAGAACTAGGTCCAATGGGTACAAACTGCAAGAGAGGAGATTCCGGCTGGACATCAGGAAGAATTTCTTGACAATAAGGGCAGTTCGACAGTTCTGCCAAGGGAGGTGGTGGATTCTCCCTCACTAGAGACCTTCAAGCAGAGGCTTGACAGGCACCTGCTGGAGATGCTCTAGGAGGATTTCCTGCTACAGACAGGGGGTTGGACTAGATGATCTTGTAGGTCCCTTCCAACTCTATGATTCTACGATTGTCTTGGGTACTGCATCTTGTGATGGTGTAAGGCCTCCTGGAGGTCTTAATAAGGCACTTCCAGTTTTCTGAAGTGGAGGGGGAGTGTAAGGGCAGGGCTGGAGCTAGTGGTGGGGCTCAATGCAGGACATTCCCATGGGACCACCACCTTCCCAATGGGGCCCCCCACTCACCAAAAAAGAGCACTTGTAGCACCATGTACAAAGTGTGGCGCCTGGAAATAGCTGGTGGTGACATGATGACTGAGGGTGGTGCACATCTGTGTGAGGGCCTCTCAAACTCCAAGAATGGTCCAAACATACTTTACCATGGCCCTTGTGCTAGCCTAACTGTGCTGGCCTAACTCCAGGTTAATAGTGCAATCCTAAGTAAGGCCGACATAGTAAGGCTGACAAAATAGGGCTGTATCCTAAAGCGCATTAGGAGGCAGCAGCAGCAACATGCAGGACAAAGGGAAGTTTTCCCCTTGTACCTGCATAAGTCCTGGTTGCCCCTATGGGCCTGCTCAGATCTGGCCTGCTGTTTTGCAGGCGCAGAGGAATGTGGACAGGAGTGGCCCGAATTGGGACCGCCCTGGCCAGGGACGGGCTTTAGGATACGGCACTATGGCCATCTTGCATCACTGCCCTGTCACCGCCCACTGCGCCACCCAGTTACGCCCCCGGAACGCCTCTGAAACGCCCTTGTGGAGGCCCTGCGCCGACCGAGCGATGCCAATGCTTGCGCCGGTCCAGCTCCATAGCGCCAACGCGGACGCGCTTGATGGCACGTTTGTGACAGCGTTTGGCCGATGCAAGAGCTTAGCGCTGGCACAATGGGGATGTAGGATTGCGCTCTCAGAATGTGCTCTAAAACAGTGTTATTCAAACTATGGGGCGGCACCCACTTGGTAGGTCGCGACCTGATGTCAGGTGGGTCATGGAAAGCTGGGAGCAGCCATCTTGGAAACTGCAGACCTGACTCTTTTGTTATATTCCTTTTGTGAGTGTTAACAGTTTGAATTTTCAAGTGAGGTTTTTTAATTTTGTTTTTAGTTCAGAGCTTTTACACAATATTTTGTCCTAATCTTGCTTTCTGTAAGGGTTTTTCCGTGGTTATACAATTGCTGCAGTCCAAGAATGCCAATTTGCATTTCAGGAGTGTCATTTTATTATGTGACAATGACAGCACTTCCTGCTTGATTATGTCACTTCCTGCCACAACATCACTTCTAGGTTAATGACATCACTTCCGGTGGGTCCCGACATGAGTGCCATTCTAAAAAGTGGGTCCTGGTCTAAAAAGTTTGAATATCAGTGCTCTAAAACATAAAACGGTGACAAGCTGTTGTACCCCTTGTGGCAGGATAGAGGCGCGGATGAGCTGATTAGTCACAGCAAGTGAGAGTTGGAGGGGAGTGTGCAAGAAGACCAGCTGGCAAAAGAATGAAGTATGATTGCTTGCCAAAGCTTTATGGCACACAGCCAGAGGAGAGAACCACACTGTGAAGGCTGCATCTGGGACTGAGAATTCAATGAATTACAGAATACGAACCCCATTGACAAGATGCAGTACCTGTTTTGACAAGAACAGAGGTGCTGTGGAGCTGATTAGCCAGTCTGAGAGTGTGTGAGAAGCTGGCAAAAGAACAGACTATGACCTTGAGGCCCTGTCCAGGCAGGACATAGGATGGCCTGCTGGAGTTCGATGACACGCAGCACTGTGGTTACATCTGGGACTGAGAATTTGGTGAATCACAGAATAACAGTTGCGTGCCTAGCACGCAGCCCAATTTGCCCTGCCCCCTCGGGCACTTGAGAGCAGGGCTTGAATGGGCCAATGAGTGGCCGACACGGAGGGCGGGGAGCTGTCAAAGCCATTCTCTCCCCACCCCTGCCATCATTCAGGCTCTGGTCGGCAATTCATAATGGCTACCCCTATGGCCGTGGGTCGGGGTGAGCCTGTCTTGGACACGTTGCCTCGATCTTCGGGTCGACGAGGATGGACTTCAGCTTGAAGTAACGAGCTGAAGTCTGGAGTCAGATGGTGTTAACGCCCGTTGATCATCCTGGGGAGGTAGGCGGCTAGACGTTTCCCCATAGTCCCGCATGCTTGTGTTATTCAGCTGCAAGTTCTTTTTGTTAAATGTTGTAATATTTAACAAAAAGATTTTGTTAGAAGATTTAGCCGAGAGGGTTAATGCCTCCGTTTTCCCGAAGATAACACCTGAAGATCTCAAGGTCGTGAGCTCGGGACTGCCGGAAGTCTCTGCGAGCAGCAGACCTTGGAAACTGCGGCTGATTACAAGCTGAGTTTCAGCTGCCTCGTGGGAGGAGGAGTGTGCTGAAATCAGCTGCATCTCGGGTGGCAGCAGGGAAGCCTCATCAGCCAGCAGACGACAGACGGGTGGCTAAAGAAAGAAGGCTAAATCCAGAAAGAAAGATCTGTAGGAGTGTTGTTCTTGGAAGACAGAACATTCTGTAAATTGTAAAAACCTTCAGGTTTGTGAGAAAGTCTGCCTATGTAAACCGCCTTGAGTTCAATCATTAGAGAAATCTAGTGATATTAAGAAAGGCGGTATATAAATAAATGTATTATTATTAATAATAATAATAAAGTGGCCCTGTTAATCCAATGGTCTTGCGTGGTTATTTCTGGGGGGTGCAGGGTAATACTGTATGCTGCATTTGTAAAAACCCAATTGAAACAGGGTGTAGGCTAGCCTGCCCATGCAGGCTGCCATGGGCATTTGCTTTGGCATGGGAAAGGCAGTTATAAATCCTACAAATGTATAAATAAATTGTTTTGAAGACTCAAATTCCATGGGAAGCATTGCATTCAGGAGGATGGCTACTGATTTTGAGGCAGGCGATCCTATTTAAAAAAAAACCAAAAAAAAAACCAGTGTGGCATGGAATTTGTGTACTGTCTTGAAAACGAACCGCTCCATGCAGGAGAGGAGAACAGGGAAGGCAAATTATCTCTTCTTTTACATTTCTTTTATTCTTCTCTTCTTGTTAGATTCACAATCCGAACTGAATATTAAACAGCCAGGCAGTACATTTCCATCACAGCCGTTTCCGTGAGGTTAAGAAGGTGCAGCAGTTCATCAAAAGTAATCAAACAGGATGTTTTAACTTTTTAAAAATGACTGTTCTGTGCTATAATTTCAAGCCCATGTACGGTATAATTGGGACATTAGAGTCACCTGTAGGATTATTTGGCCAGCTTTGTCGCAGGTCGTGAGTAGTGAATCTGTCATAGATGGCATAAACCCCTGCTAACTGGGCAAGAGGCACTTTTCACGTTGTGTCCCTCTTATATTTAGCAGGGGGAGAGTAATTGTCCCTATTCACCCCTGCCCAGTGTCTTTTCTAGTGGCTGTTGCTGGTGGTGTTTTGCATTTTTTTTAGATTGTGAGCCCTTTGGGACAGAGAGCCATTTATTATTACTATTTGCCTGTAAACCACTTTGTGAACTTTGTGTTGAAAAGTGGTATATAAATACTATTTGATTTAATTGGTTCATGTATGGTTCAGTTCACCGTCAGACTGAATGTTCCAAAAGGAGATTTAAAAGCTGTGCTCAGATTGACCATGAGCTCTAGTTATAAGCCAGCACAAGAGACACCGTAAGGTATGTTTGGACCACTCTTGGAGTCAGAGAGACCAGCACACAGACGTGCGCCATTCTCCCTGACTCCAAGAGTGGTTCAAACATGCTTTACCATGTCCCTTGAGCCAGTTAAACTGTGCTGGCCAGCCACTCTCATTAACATCCCAATCCAGTGGGCAAGTGCTTGTGGTAGCCATCAAAATGTGCTGTAAAGCATGCTTGCTGCGACTTTCAAATATGGAGCCCATCAGGAAGGCCTGCGGCATCCAGGGCAGGTGAGTTCTGTGCCAGGCAGTGCAGGGGCTAGGGGAGAGTGGCGATGGAACTGAGGCTGGGAGGTGTGTTTTGGGCCACGCTGCAGGCGCAGATCTAAGGAAACCCCTGGGGCAAGGGCGTGAACGTGTACCAAAGCTGTGCTGGGTTTGGCATAGGCCCACCGGCCTCACTCATCCAGCACAGTTTAGGAGTGCACTCTGAGAATGGGTTTCCTAAGGCCACTTAGGATTCCATGCCTGTGAATCCAAAGGCACAGTTGTATGCATGCCTTCTCTAAGTTCTGATGTGTTCAGTGGGGATGACCCCCAGGGAAATGAGTATAGGACTGCAGCCCAAGCCTTTTCAGATCAAGCCCAAGATTTGCCATTATGCCACACAGATTCTGACATCTGGACAACATCAATGGTCAAAACCAGAAGTCATGCAAAATCTGTAGAATATGCTACTGCAGAATGTAGCTAGCCATTCATCTTCATTTCCTTTTATTCTCTCCTATTGCCTTCTTATTTTCAATAAGACCGTGTCATCTGAATTATAATTTCCAGTGTAATATTTTGTTTCAATGGCTTTTCTGGACTTTGCGGTTATTAGATTTCAGAAATGTAAATTTATCACTCCATTATGGGTGTGTGGCATTAAATATAAATGCAAACATTCTGCTCTTATTCAGCTTGTTCTGTCAGAAAGTTCCTGTGCCTTCAGTTTAACTCTTGCAAGCCCAATCTAACAGTGCAATCCTAAACTGGGCAGGAGCAGGCAGGCCAAGTAGCCTGTGCTGCATCCTAACTAAGTTAGGAGGCAGAAGCAGCCTAGCCCAGGGCAAGGGGACGAACAGGGCCGAGCAGCCCAGGGATGGGGGCTGGAATCCGGCACAATCCTAGATGCCTTTCAAAGGGGATTCAGCAGATTGATAGAGGGAAAGTCCATCACAGGTTACAGGCCATGATGGGGTGCAATCTCTTTATTTTGGAAGCAGGCTACCGCAGAATGCCAGGTGCAAGGGAGTGGCAAAAGGATGCCAACATCCTGTTGTCCTGTGTGCTCCCTGAGGCATCTGGTGGGCCAGTATGGGATCCAGGAAGCTGGACTAGATGGGCCTTTGGCTTGATCCAGCAGGGCTTTCCTTATGTTCTTGAGGCCCAGATTGGATTGCAAATTATTATAGCTACCTACCCACAGGCTAGCAAATTCTGTTCTATTTACCTCATGTTTACCTCAGAATTTTACCTCAGAAATTTCCCTCAGAATGCCAGGTGCAAGGGAGTGGCAAAA
>JAJKFI010000010.1:15675436-15685545 GCA_029204185.1 Lerista edwardsae
GGGGGGGGGAGGCAGTGAAATGGGAAGTTTCAAAGGGGAAAAGGGATGTAGATCTCCTTACACCTCCATAAGCCTCCTGATCTCCAATGGGTCTTCTCAGACCTGCCCTGGTGATTTCTCTGGTGCAAGTCCTAGGAGACTGTTTGGCCGCCACAAGGGCCACTGTAAAGCACGTTTGGATTACTCTCGGACTCAGGGAGGATGGCACATGTCTGTATGCTGGCCTCTCTGAGCCCAAGAGTGGTCCAAACATACTTTTTTTTAAAAAAATATTTTTTATTTATTAATAAAGATACGGGTAAAGGATACAGAAAATAAAGGGAAAAGGGGTTAACAAGGGAAACACATAAGGTAAGTCATTGCGAGGTGTCTTAAACCATAAAATAATACTTATAGTATCAAATCTTACTCCTAACGTATGTTAAATAAAATCTTTTTTTCCCTTATAATCTAAATTCTATAGCCATACATTTAAGCGAGATTAAAATATATCAAGTTAAACATCTTCTTTAGCATATAGTCTCTATCCAGTTATAAAATAATACCCAATACTAACCCAATACAAACATACTTTACAGTGTTCCTTGTGCTGGCCTAACTGTGCCGACCTAACTCCAGGTTAGGATTGCGCTCTCATTTTCTGATCACACTGAAATTTTTTTTTGTTCTTTGTTTTGCCTTTAGTGATATTTATTTTCTAGTTTTGTGCTCTGCTTTGGGGACTTTCACATATATTTAAATATTAACAATTATAAATACTGCATTATATATGTCGTGATAAATGGCATGTTTAAGGGGCTCCTCCAATTTATAAATCCAATTTGATCCTCCAAATAGAGTGTTACAAGCCAAATCTAATAACATTAAAAAAAAATTGTCAGAATGTGTATTTCTCTCAACAGATTTCAAACAGGCAAGGGAAATCCAGATGGCAATGAAGAAACAATAAACCCATCAAGCTTTTAGCTTTCAATATTCATCACATTATCAGATGTTGCAAATATCCCCAACACCTGGTAATCAACAAATTATTCTTGCAGTAATGCCATTAAACTGACACAGCAAAACTGTGGGATAGTTGTTAACAAGGCCTTAGGGGGGAGGGGAAAGCAATTTGGTGGAAAGTTGCCTTCTTTCAGGGGAGGATTGTTGCTTTTCTAGGCTCTCATACTGTATGTGGGGGGATGCAATGGGGAATTGATCAATGGATTGGATTAATTGATTAAAAATACTTGTCACTTATTAAAAAGGGGACCCTGATAAATTAGAAAAATAGTTATTTTTAATTGGAACACAGTCAGCCCTCATTATTTCCTAGGGTTTGGTTCCTGGAAATCCTCCCAGACAGTGAATTTACAAATAACGAACCATTGATCCTATGGGACTGTTTTGTCCCATGCGATCAATGGGGTTAAGTGCAAAGGGAACCTTATTTGCCATTAGAAGAATCCCCAGGTAGCCAGCAGAATGTAGCAGAAAGTAAGAAAAGATATCTGAATGCTGTAGAGACCTTCCAGAGGCTGCAAAGAACTTCAGAATGGCACCTACAACCAGCATGGACCACTTTAACATGGCCAGGGGATGCTTCTGCCAGCCATATTAAAGGGGTCAGTGCTGGTTGCAGGCGCCATTCTGAAGGTCCCTGCATAGTGGATAACAAGGACAGAGGCACAGATGACGAGGTAAGTAGCAATTTTGCCCCTTGTAAATAGCAAGTTCATATATAAAGAGGACTGACTGTACTTCCAGACGTCACAGCCTGCAGGTGCCATCTTATGGGATACATCCATTGCCCGCATTTACCTGGAAAAAAAATCTCTCTTCTTTTTTGAAGGAAAGTATGCATAGGATTGCATCCTGTGTGATGTATTGTGCTGAAGCTGAGTTGATTTACCATTCAAATCTGGAAGGGCACTTGAGAAGTACAGTTATAACTTGTATGTCATTTGGGATAGTTTTGAATAAAGAAGTGACTAAGAATTACTATGAACAAACCAACAAATATGACCTGGCTGCTGCAGACGTGGGGAAAAGTGGAGAGAAAATGAGGGCGCAATCCAACCCAGCGCCAGAATGGCAAGGCTGGTTGGCCAGCGCCATATCCAACGCTGGGTTGGGGAGGCTGGAGCCTCCCCCAGCAAGGGCAAGTTCACGCCCTTACTGTAGGGGAGGCTGTAGCCTCCCTGAGCTGAGGAGAACGTGAGGCCCAAATTGGGGCCGCGTGACCTCCTGGACGGGCTTAGGATTCGGCCTTATGGCCAAATCTGGAGCCCACCCACGTCCCGCCTCCCCCTGCTGAGAAACTCCCTCTCCCGCCAATCCTGTGCCCATCCCGACACGGACCCTCTCTCGCGCCGGCTGGCTTCAGCTGAGGCTCGGTGCGGGCGCAAAAGGGCCAGTGCTGCTTGCAGCATCAGTCCTGTTGCAGTAGCACTGACGTGGGGGTGCCTCTCGGTGCCCCCACATTGGCACAACCAACGTCGCGGCGACACTATCATGCAGTATCGATGCAACAGGTGCGCTTGGATTGTGCTGCCCATATCACTTAGGAGTCAATCCTATTTCCTTCACAACCAGCTGACACAACAGTGCCAAAATGGTCACTGCAGCCTATATGGAGGCAGACCAGAAGGTCACCTCTAGGTATGGGAACAATTGTAAGCCTTCATGGCACAAGAGGGTCTACTTGGGCCTATGACAGCTGTTTTGCTGATGTAGATCTGCACTCATCCACACCACAGGATCGGGGCCAAAGTTTAGGGTATCAGCAGCACTGGCACTGCCCATCTTGCCCCCTTCTGGGCCCTCATCTGCCCACCCTTGCCCCATTTTGCCCCCTCCCAACCTCCATTCTGCCCTCCTGTCATCCCAGCAGGCCTTTCCAACTGCACCCCCAGCAGCAAACTAAGAGCGCAGTCCTAACCTGGAGTTAGGCTGGCACAATTAGGCTTGCAAAATTTGGCTGGCACTGTAAAGTACGTTTGGACCACTCTTGGAGTCAGAGAGGCCCGCACACAGACATGCACCATCCTTCCTGGCTCCGAGAGTGGTCCAAACGTGCTTTATGGTGGCCATTGTGTTGGCCTAACTGTGCTGGCCTAACTCCAGGTTAGGATTGTGCCCTAAATTGTACACTGCTTTATGGCAGTCAGCATCATCAAAGATGCTCATCAAGGGCGGAACCAGCATGCGGCAAGTATTGGATTGGGCTGCTATTGATTTCCACTAACCAACCAAATATTAATTGAAGCCACTTATTTCAGAGTTTTGAACTGTTTCTCACTTATTACATTTCTCCCTTCAGCTCTTGCAATATGTAAAACTATCTGTTTCTGTCAATTCAGAATGTTTTCTGAAAGTATTGCTCGAGTCTCCCAGTGATATCTTTCTGACAACTTCCTCATCTCTGTGAATTGCTTTCAAGAGCTACATTAAACTACCTGCCATCAATTCTAAAGCCCATGACTCTAAGGCAAAAAGAAATGAATTCCCTCCCAGCATTTGGAATAAACTGTTAATTTTGAGAAACTTCTTTGCTTTCTTATACAGGCATGCATCTTATGACAGCATCTCCCCATTCAAAGATCTGTCTTTGAATGGGAAGAAACTGTCATAGGATGCAGGTTTGTAGATGGCATTTTGACATCAATAGCAAAACAAGAGGAAGCTAATAACTTAGGCATTGTATAAATGCCAGAAACAGAAGATTTCCTTTCCTTTCTAAGAATGCATTCCAACATATGGTAAAAAATGTTAATATTTGAAATGGTACAACTCTTCACTTCACTAACGGTACAATTCTTCATTGTTCCTTGGCAATGGATCATGGACGTGCCTCTTCAAAAATTGCAATCAAATTGCAATGCATACATTTTTTCAGAGAGCAAAATACAAAATGCCTGACCTCATACTAGGCCAGGTGTTTTGGGCTATAGCATCAATAAGGTGCCCATCATTAATTCTGAGACCCTACAGAAAGAGCAAAATACAGTAGTAAGATATTGGCCTTCTATGGAAATAATGAAATTCGTTCTATGGTAGTGATTCTCAAACCTTTTAGAACCGAGACTCACTTTTTAAAATGACACTTCAAGACCCACCTAGAAGACTGAAAATATTAATTAATTAACATTTCCATGTTTGTAGATAACAATTAATTAATTAATTAATTAATTAATTAATTAATTAATTAATTAAGTAGCAAAAACATGATCCATTTATCATAGTAAGACAGCCCTAATGAATAGCCTCAAGGCTTTTTTGGACTACTCTTGGGGTCAGAGAGGCCAGCACACAGATGTGTTCCATCCTCCCTGACTCCAAGAGTGGTCCAAACGTGCTTTATGATGGCCTTGTGCCGGCCAAACTTTGTTGGCCTAACTGTGCTGGCCTAACCCCAGGCTAGGATTCCTGCCTAACTCCAGGTTAGTGCGCCTGTCCCCTCTACCAGTCATCAACACTCTTGAGGGGAAAAAAAAAACATGAAAAAAACAAATATTTTTTTATCTCATATTTACACAAGCTTGCAAACTGCAGGAGCTCAGCTGTTTGCAAGGCAATTAGCTGCTATTTTACAGATACCCTGTAGGAGTGAAGGTCTTTGCAAAGCAGAAGGTTTTTGCAAATCTGATTTTGAATAGCCTCAGGGCTTGAGATAATTACAGCACAATCCTGAGCTGCCCAGGTCCCAAGGGAGCAATGGGAGCAAAATGGCTACCGCTGCATCCTACGTGATCTACAGCCATTGCTGGGTTCTCCTCAGGGGAAGGAGCCATTTGTTCCATTCCACCAAAGAAAGCCATAGGCCCCACAATGGGAACACTGGCTATTTTGCTGGTGGAGACTCAAGCAGGTGCATGTCAGACTGCCCAGCCTGACACGGGGATTGAGAATCCGGTGGTAGAAGCCACTGCCAGCTTCACCCCCAGGCCAGGCCTACTCCTCCCCTTCCCCCACCAAGCTCCACCCCCTCCGCCTCCCCCAATGGGCCTTGTTGGCACTCCTGGAGCATCGTCCATCCATACTGCCCACACTGAGTGTATTGGAAAAGGCAGGAGATACCCCGAGCAGATAGGGAATAGTATCAGCAATGGCCCCTTGTCCCAGATAAACCAGGGATTATAGGGTTAACCCCCAAGGTCTTTGCAAGCCTCAGGAGCACAGCTGTAGGCTGATGAGGCCTTTGGCTCTGAGGGGAGGTTAGCACATGTGCAGATGGGTGTGGCTGATGCTAGAGCCTGCCTAGCAACGGACACTGATTGGCTGGCCTCAGTATAAAGAAGAGGCAGGAGCTGCTGGATAGAAGCACCTGGGTAGGTGCTGAAGGAAGGCACTGGGTAGGTGCTGGACAGGATCACCGGGTAGGTGCTGGATGGATGGATGGATGGATGGATGGATGGATGGATGGATGGATGGATGGATGGATTGGGACTGACTGATGGAGTGCTGGCTGGACTGCCTGCCTGAAGGACTGTTGGATGGACTGGATGGATTGCTGGACTGGATAAAGGAAGGTAAACTTATTGTGGGGAATAACTGTGGGAAACAGTTGTATGGCTGCCATGCCCCTGGAGCCACCAAGTGGAGGAGGCAGTTGTGGCTTAGGCAAGCTGACTGCCTATTGCTTGGTGGTGGGGTTTGTTGGAGCTAAATTAGGGTATCTGGAGCTAAGCCAGTGATGAGGGCAGTCTGGAGGAGGTTGGTCAGCCGGTGATCCCAAACAAAGCTGCTGGAAGAGAGGAGGCCCAGTGAGTGAGTGAACCCCCTCCCTCTTGCCTATCTCTGAGGCTGCTCTGGAGGGGAAACTAGTTAGCCTAGTGTGGGCATTGGGGCCCTTGGGGAGGCCCAGCAGGGAATTTGGCAGAACACTGGGGCACAGCATTGACTGGCACAGTGCAACACATGGCATGGCCACTCACTCTCTCTCAGCCTCACCAACCTCACAGGGTTGTTGTGAAGACAAAAGGAGGGGAGAAACTGCATCTATTATCCTGAGCTCCATGGAGGAAGGGGGCTATAAAATGTGAAATAAATAAAATATATTTTCTATATACTATAAAGTCTCGCATATAAACCCAATATAGTTCTACGCATATGTCCATCTTTAGCTAGATGTTGTGTGGCTACCAAGTTCAAACATCCTCTCCCAATATCGGCACCATCTACAGTACAGCAGCTCCAACAAAGATATCGTACACTACTTGAGGGATAAAGTCTGCAAAATCAGGGCAAACTGGGACTGTTAGAACATCCCCAACAATATGAGGACTGATAAGTGGGATTTAAACTTGAGAAAGTAATTAGAGTTGACACCTATTTGTGACTTGACTGTATCATAGATTGCCTGTGGCATGATAGCATCGCCATTCCCGACCAGGCACAGATGTATTTGCTGAAGGTGAAAAATGTCATTTAAACGTTCAAATAGTCTCGGTGAGATGCCATGGACAGGCTAGTCTAAACCACCATTTTTCAATGTTGTTGTTGTTGTTTACAAATACATTCTGTGATTCGCCAAATCCTTAGTCCAGGTGTAGCCCTCATAGTGTCGTTCTCTCTTCTGGCTGTGTGCCATTGAGTTTCAGCAGGCAAGTGTAAGTCAAGCCTAGACAGGTCCTCAAGGTCGTACTTTTGCCGACTGGCATTCTCATGCACTCTCCTGCAACTCGCACTTGTAGTGTCTAATCAGCAGCTCATCACAGCCTGGCATTCCATCTCCCCTCCAGAAACAGGACCACAGATTCTCCTGCTTAGTTTCAGGCAGTACCAGCAGCTCAACCATCAGTCTACACCTCCTGTCCAAATTTATAACACCGGATCCACAGATACTGAGGTTGCACCTCTACTAAAATGCTTCTTTAGCTAGTCCCACCCACTGAAAATGGATGGTCTGTAGAACTGTATCACCCGCGTGACTTTTCTGTGCCCGTCTAGCACAAAAAGGCATAAACTGCAATGGGTCTTCCATTGATTTATTGCCAGAGTAATCTGCTTTATACAAGTCACAGTCCAGCTGTTCCTCCATAATCACATTATTTCACCATTTCTCTTTCCCCACCCCAAAGCTGACCATGCATTATGAACAAGTCAAAAAGTGTTCTTTTGGAGTTTTTATTTTTATACCTCTTTTAAATCAATACCCCTGTGATTGATCCATGAAAATTTAAGAACCACTGGACTGTGCAGGTAAGGGCGCAATCCTATCCTGGAGTTAGGCCGGCAGAGTTAGGCCAGCAATGTTTGGCCAGCACAAGGGACACTGTACAGTATGTTTGGACCACTCTCGGAGTCAGAGAGGCCAGCACACGGACGTGCGCCATCCTCCCTGACTCCGAGAGTGATCCAAACGCTCTTTATGGTGGCCCTTGTGCTGGCCAAACTATGCTGGTCTAAGTGTGCCGACCTAACTCCAGGTTAGGATTGTGCTCTAAACTGGAGAAAAGGGCAGATCGAGGGGCTGAATATGAGCAGGCATTATTGGGCTTTTTAAGAATAATATAAAACATAAAATAAACAATATGAACAAATTTATTTGCTTCCATATCAACTGCACGTATTTAAAATAATGTGTCAAGATGTTTTGCAAGACTGAGCTGGACAAGAAACAATAGGAGGACGTGTAAGGAGTCAACTTACTTTTCTAGCTAGGAAATTTTCAGTTAAGATCTTGTTTTAAAGTAAAAGTAAGCAAAACAGTTGCTAAGCTGTTGAAATTGAAAAATGTAGTCTGTAATACCCCATCACTTAGGATGCCTAATCTCATCAAATGTCTAATCATATTGTTATAATAATAATAATAATAATAATAATAATAATAATAATAATAATAATAATAATAATAATAATAATAATACATGTATTTATATACCGCCTTTCTTAGTCACTAGATTTCTCTAATGATTACAACTCAAGGCGGTTTACATAGGCAGACTTTTTCACAAACCCGAAGGTTTTTACAATTTACAGAATGTTCTATCTTTCAAGAACCACATTCAAACAGATCTTTCTTTCTGGATTTAGCCTTCTTTCTTTAGCCACCCGTCTGTCGTCTGCTGGCTGATAAACGGCTTCCCTGCTCTCACCAGAGACGCAGCTGCGTTCAGCACACTCCTCCTCCCACGAGGCAGCTGAAACTCAGCTTTTAATCAGCCGCAGTTTGCAAGGTCTGCCGCTCACACAGACTTCCGGGAGTCTCGAGCTCACGACCTTGAGATCTTTAGTTGTTATCTTCGGGCAAACGGAGGCATTAACCCTCTCGGCTAAATCTTCTGCCCAATGTTATGTGTGTTCCTGTCTTCCCTGAACAAAGAGAGAAGTTTGATGGGCAGCAGAATAACAGAATAGTGTTATTCTGTGTTTTACCTAATCTTCAGTCCCAGATGTAGCCTTCGTGGTGTGGTTATCTCCTCTGGATACGTTGGCAACAACGTTGGCAACATGAGTTAGAGTGCAATCCTAACCTGGAGTTAGGTGAGCACAGTTTGGCCTGCACCAGGACCACCATAAATCACTCTCAGAGTCAGGGAGGATGATGCACATCTGCGTGCTGGCCTCTCTGACTCCGAGAATGGTCCAAACATACTTTATGGTGGCCATGGGCCTGTGCCAAATCCAGCGTACCTTAGTTGATCTGGGGAGCTTCCCTGAGGGAAGGGCACGTTCATCCCCTTGCCCCAGGGGAGGCTCTAGTCTCCACGTAGGGTTCCTTGGATCTGCGCCTGCTATTTAGCAGGCACAGAACCAAGGAAGCCACACAGCCCAAATTGGGGTTGGGCGGCCTTCCAATGGGGCCTTGGATGTGGCCTAACATCTGCAAACTACCCCCACCACCCTCCTTGGTCTGGCACACCCACCAGTCTGCCTACCCCCACCTGGTTCCACCCACTCACCTGCCCTCCATCCTCCCAGAACCTCCTTTATGCCAGCTGTGTTCATTGTGTTGGCGCTATATCACTAGCATTGATGCAGGGGCACCAAGTAGCACCCCCCTCATTGGAGCTAGAGCTCTCGGGCCGATGTTACCAGTATTGTCGGCCCAAAAGTGCTGGGATTGCACCCTGAGAAATTCTGAGATGCTCTTCTGGATGAGAACAGAGATGCATTTGAATAAAATGCATAGTTAAACAAACCCACCTTGCATCTTCAACCAGCCAATATTCCTCTGGGTCAAGTCAATCTACAAACGCAATGAATGTGGGAACCTGGAGACTGTTAAATGCTGCACAGTTCTCCTATGAATCATAATTGCAGCAACACCTGCGACAGAGACACTGCAGACCAGGGTAGCAGTGCTGATGCACTGTGAAAATTTGAAGTTAATTGCCTCGTAATGCCTTACATAGTTCTGATGTCTCACGTGTGGCAGAAGTCATGAAAACAGGCTGAATGACAGGAAATGCTTTGCAAAGAAGAACTGGTTAAGAATTTGTTATGGGAGCCTAGAGAGAAATATTTTAACATGTAAGGCAGTGTTTCTCAGACTGTTGGTGGGCACCCAGAAGCAGTGGCGTAGCTAAAGAAGTGCAAGGGCGTGCAGTTGCACCAGGCAACAAGCTTTGGG
Organism: Lerista edwardsae; assembly: GCA_029204185.1. Taxonomy (NCBI): domain Eukaryota; kingdom Metazoa; phylum Chordata; class Lepidosauria; order Squamata; family Scincidae; genus Lerista; species Lerista edwardsae. The sequence continues at coordinate 15,684,996 of JAJKFI010000010.1, forward strand.
CAGCGGGCAACAAGCTGAGCTTGACACTAGTGGCCAAAATTGTGAAAACCTTGGTATGAATGAATAATATCATCATGTTATATATCACTGGAAAGGTAATTTAATGCAGAATGCAATGAAACAAACCAGAGTGTACTATCTTTACTCTACCAAATGTAACGGCCACAAAAACAGGGAAAAACGAAAAATCAATGATGACTTCATTTCCTGTTGTGATGTCACTTCCAGAGCAACATTTAGCCCTCTGCACTGGGCTACATTTTCATTAGCTATGCCCCAGCCCTAGAGGGGCATCACAGCACTAAGTTTTTCAAGTAGCCGCTCCCCTTCCTCTTCCGAGCCATTTGTATCCCGTGTAACCTTTTTTTTTTGCTCTGGCTGCTGCGAATGGCTCCGAAGAGGAGGAGGAGGAGCAGCTGCTTGCAAAACTTAGTGCTGTGTTCCTCATCTAGGTATGCCTCCATAGGGACCCACTAGATGGGTCACGAGCCAATTTCAGGTGGGCCACCATTCATTTCAATGTGTATTTTATTTTTAACTAGCTTTTATG
>JAJKFI010000010.1:15685945-15712201 GCA_029204185.1 Lerista edwardsae
ATATGTCCCATCCCTGACCCCACCCCCACTCACATGTGTGCCCGGGTCTTTATATTTCCAACCCTGACCCCACCCCCACACACATGTGTGCCCGGGTGTTGATATGTCCCATCCCTGACCCCACCCCCACTCACATGTGTGCCCGGGTCTTGATATGTCCCATCCCTGACCCCACCCCCACTCACATGTGTGCCCGGGTCTTGATATGTCCCATCCCTGCTGCTGTACTGTTTCTGTTGCTCTAGGTGTAGTAGCCCTCTGTTTCATATCCTGTAGTTGTTTGTGACGCTGCTGTACTTTTTGTGTTGCTCTAGATGTAGCAGCTCTGTCTCTCTTATCGTGGAGTCTTGTCACGCTGCTGTACTGTTTCTGTTGCTCTAGATGTAGCAGCTCTGTGACGTAGCGTTGCAAGTTTGTTTTTTTTCCCCCCTCAGGTGTTTCCTGTGTACGCTGTTGTTTCATCTTTGTAGCCTTTGGTTGCACCTGCCCAATTGCCTTACATTACACAGTGAAAGTAAACTTTCAGAGAGAAAGTAAACTTTCAACAGCCACAGCACCTTGTGCCAACTGTCCACTGCCAAGCAGGGACCGCCCACATGTCCACAGAACACATTGTATCGGTTTGCCTGCGTGAAACCTGTTTGCTGCTGTTTGTCTTCAACTGTCAAGAGTTCAGTTGCTGCCTGAAGATTCCGCATGTCATTTGCATGTACTTTGCATCTCATCATGACATCACCAGAGCCTCGGAATGTTCGGCTCAGCCCATAGCCACCCATACAGAACCACAAATTCGCTTGTACCCGCGCCCGTGGGGGCGCGATCCGTTCCAAAACCATGCAGCGATGGTTTCGGGGGGGCCAAGGCACCCGCCTGCCGAGTTTGGCGCGAATCGGTCCAGGCGTTGCGGAGCCTATGTGGAACAAACATACATACATACATACATACACTCTTCTTTATAGATATAGATTACACTTGATGTACAGACCTTGTTCTTTTAACATTAAAAAATAATAGTCAATGGAGCTTACTCCCGGGCAAGAGTAGATAGGATTGCAGCGATGTAGGCCTTTGGGATGTATGGGGATTTCTTTTTTAACAGATCAGCAATTGCTTGGGAGGGTTAGATACCAAACACATGTGAACATGATTTCTTCCCCTGGATGCTGCTGATATGCAAGTCTAAAGGCATAAATATCACACATTATCTATAGGCGAATACTTTAAAAATTGAAACAGAACCCTTGAGGAACATTTTTATGTATGTTTATTAATGAGCTATCTCTATGGTTTGACCAGCAGAACTGTTGATTAGGGATTTCTGCATAGGGATTTCTTCCACAGGAATAAGAGACCAATTCAAGGACGTTAAATAACAATAAGGGGCAGCCTACCACAATGATGTGACTAGTGATGTATCCCTTCATTGTGTAGACCAGGGGTCTTCAAACCCCAGTCCAGGGGCCAGAAGTTGCCCTTGGAGAACCTCTATCCGGTCCGCAGCTGGGCCTCTGACCCTCTTGACCTTTGTACCCTCCAAGCTGTGCTCTGGTTGTGTGCAGAGCCTCCCCGCTTTAGCCTTCCTGGAAATCCAGTTTTTGTTACATAAGGCAGTTGTGTTTTCCTTTCTGGTCCTTTGGTTCTAATGTTTGCTAGAATGCAGATATTTCAGCATGGTCTGTTTCATTGCATTCTGTATTAAATTCCACATCAAATGATATGTAACCAGAGGCAGATCTAAGGGAGGGCAAAGCTCTAAGTTTTGCAAGAAGCCTTACCTTGCAGTGGAAATCACTCCTCTCCTGCACCGTTTTAGCCAATCCTCACAGGGAAAAGCAACATCTTGGCGTTACTTACTGGCTAGAGCAGCAAGGGAGAGGAGGGATTTACATGACAGGGTAAGGCTCCTTGCAACACTTAGAGCTTTGCCCTCCCTGTAGATCCGCCTCTGTATGTAACATCATTTGTGCGAGATAGGCAGCCCAATCCAATGGTGCCTTGGCACCAAGAGAAACAGTGGCACCAAAATTGCAAGCACTGTATTTTGTGGGCACTGAGGCAGCTGCTGGATCCTCCTCAGGGTAAAGGAGTGCTTGCTCCTGTGTCTGAGCGGGCATAGAACCAAGGAGGACTGTGTAGGCCACTGTGGCTCAGGAGGGAGTATAGGATACAGCAGCAGAGTCTGCCAACATTGCCAACCCCTCCTGGGTCCATCTTCCCCCTGCCCAGGTCTTTCCCCCGCATTCCCCACAAAAAGCTGCACCGTCAACTGGTGGTGCTACTTACTGCCAGTGGCTTGTTTGCAGCATCTGCACAGCACTTAGGCCTAGTGCCAACTGGAGCTAGCCCAGCACCAGCGCTCACTCCTCCCTGTGTGCCACTAACACGGTTCACAGCACTTTTAGAACACTCAGAGCCAGAGACGTGTGTACCGCCAGAGCTAGAGCCTGTAGAATGTAGCTCTCAATCCCTTGCCTAGCCGCATAAGAAAGGACAGTACTGCAAACTGTTCCCAAAACTATGTAAGCATGATTGCAACGGCAACTTATACGCCCTAAGTCAGTGGTACTCAAATGTTTTAGAACAGGACCGGCTTTTTAGAATGGCACTTATGTTGGGACCCACCGGCGGTGATATCATTAACCTGGCAGTGATGTCATGGCAGGAAGTGACATCATCAAGCCGGAAGTGCTGTCATTGTAACATAATAAAATGAGACTTGCAAATTGGCATTCTTGGTCTGCAACAATTATACAGCAATGAAACATCTCTGACAGAAAGCAAGGTTAGGAGAAAATATTATGTAAATGCACTGAACTAAAAACAAAATTTAAAAAAATTCACTTGAAAATTCAAATTGTTCTCACAAAAGGAATCTAGCAAGAGTCAGGTCTGCAGTTTCCAAGATGGCGGCTCCCAGCTTTCTGCAACCCGCCTGACATCAGGTCACAACCCACCAAGTGGGCCCCAACCCACAGTTTGAATAACACTGTTCAAAGCACTGGTAGCGAAACACTTGTTTCCGTCCTTGTTATCCACTTCCCCAGAAAATGGAAAAAATGTAACCTGCTCCCCTTGGCCTTCCCGAATCCCTACAATGATCCCTGCAAACAAGGCCTGAGCCTGTTTATCTGGTGATTCAAATGCATTTGAACCTAAGGGGACCGTGAAGGATCTTTGACTCAAAGACCCCATAAATGTCTTCGAACGGGCTCTCGCCCCTCCGTTTTTGTTTATCTTGGTGGTGAGCCAAGGAGCCTGCATGTTCCGTGATGGAACCGCTTTTGATCAGCACCTTCCCATGTGGCTGCTGTGTAATTAAAATCTTCCTTCCCGGCAAAGAGCGACAAGAATTAACATTCGAGCAGAAGCTTCTGCCATTTCTACACACACACACAAGGAGTACCGTTTTTCCCCTCCTCCCATCTTAAATTCTAGGATATTTGCCAGATATGAAGAATTATAAATAATAGAACACAGAGGAAACCTTCGAGGAGCTGTTTCCAGTGCTCTCAGTTTCCACTGCAAAATAACCAGTCTTGAGTTGCTCATTCTTGGCCCCCTCCCCAAAGACTGTGTGATAAGGCAGGCTTATCTATATGCGCATACACACTGTAGCCCAAAGATCAACATTGCTGTTTTGTGATAAAGCACAGCCAAATAAATTAAAGCAAAAAATAACTATTACCAGGTGCCATGGGTAATGTATGTATCTTTTCAATTATGGCCGTGCTTCTCAAACTTTTTAGAGGCCTAAGGGGCTGGTGCCTGATTTATAAATGCCGAAGGGGTGCAGCTATAATGGTGATTGGACAGCTATGCTTCCCTCCCAAGCAGCAGCCTGTTTAACCCTTGATGCACATAGCCTAACCTGTCCTGTCAGTTTCACAAACCACCCAAAATTGGGTCACGATCCACTGGTAGGTCCCGGATCCACAGATTGAGAACCACTGAATTATGGGATTTGGGATAAGATAAATTATGTCTCAAGGTAATGATAATTTCAAGTAGCTGAGTCATGGCTCAAGCCTACCATTTATTTGTGCCAGCAGAGTGCATGTTCCACCAGTGCGTGCTGTCACAAAAGCACAGGAAAGCACTTTGGAAGATGGGGCCAGAGACTTCCTGCTTGCTCTGGAGGACACCTAATCAATCAGATGTGTGGCAAAGGGGCAAGGGAAGGGTGAGGGAGGGCTGGGAAGGACAGGGAGGGGTGTAGTGCAGCTGGAGGAGGGCACTGATAGAGTGGCCATGGGCAGATGGGGCCCAGGAGGGTCCAGGAATTGCTGTGCTGGTGCCTGCCAGTGCACACTGTATCCAGCCCCCTTCCCAGGCTTGATCCGCCAACACAGACCAATGTGGAATTGTGCCTGCAATACTGCGGTCACAGTCCAAGTGTATTTATTATTATTTTATCTGAAGAATTTATACCCTGCCTTTCTAATGCCGCTGGAAATGCCCAAGGTGGCTGGAAATGCCCAAGGGCAGGCTGGTCTAAACCACCATTTTTCAATGGGGTTTTTACAACTATAGAGTATTCTGTGATTAACCGAATCCTCAGTCCAAGATGTAGCCTTCACAGTGTGGTTCTCTCCTCAGCCTGCATGCCATCATAAGTCCAGCCTGGACAGGTCCTCAAGGTTGCCCTTTGATCTTCGCAGGCTGGCCTTCTCCCACATTCCCACACTGGCTAATCAGCTCCACAGTGACTCTGTCCTATCACAACAGGTACTGCAGTTTGTCACAGTGTGTCATTCCCTCTCCCATCCAAAAAACAAGACCATGGATTCTCCTGCTTAGCTTCAGGCAGCCTAAGTTCCCCCCCTGCATGATGCAGTGTAGCCTGCACTAACACCACTGTGAGTGCAATTCTAACCTGGAGTTAGATCAGTATGGTTAAGCCACCAAAGTTTGGCCGGCACAAGGGACACTGTAAAGGATGTTTGGACCACTCTCAGAGTCAGGGAGGATGGCACATGCCTGTGTACTGGCCTCTGATTCCAAGAGTGGTCCAAACATAGTTTATGGTGTCCCTTTGCTGGCCTAACTGTGCTGGCCTAACTCCAGGTTAGGATTGTGCCTTAAATCAGCACCAGGGGATTTAGTTAGGATTGGGCAGCCCATGGATATTTATTCATACAGCTTGCATGCTACCAGCAAACCCTCAGTTCTCTAGCCTAGTTGAGGGCTAGTCATTCCCTAAATGTGGGTCTATTCTAAAATCAAAATTGACTATTGAGTTGAATAGGGCACATCAGTCCTCCCACACTGGAAAAGAGGACCACTGCAGTATATGCATTGACGGTTCTAACATTGTGGTGCCATGTCTTGTGTTTTGCAAGTGGTGTGATGGAACGCCACACAAGTGACTCAAGTTTACAGAGAAGGGATGAAATAATAATGCTAAGGGCATTGACTGAGCCATTTTTTTTTCCTCATCCAGATGCTTAGAATACTTGATAGAGGAAACGAGCTGCCACTCTTACGCAAGACCTGGGAGGAGGATAGCACTTCCAACATAGCTGCTAGCAATGGCTGTTCTCATGTGCGTATTAATTAAGAGACGGCGCCACATAACAAATGCAAAACTCACAGCACTCATGATGCATCATATTGCCTTTCTTTACAGAGGACTGTCGCAGCACAATCTGATGTAGGTCCACTCACTGAATAGTTCTGTTAGACTGCATCCAAGGCCTTGTCCCCAGGCCGTGCAGTCCCGATTCAGGCTGTGCGGCTTCCTCATACCTGTGCCTGCAAAATCGCAGGTGCAGATCCAAGGAACCCATAAGAGAGGCTGGAGACAAGAAGGTGCCTCCTGGTGCCTCCTAACTTGCACTGGATACAGCGCAGGCCCACCAGCCTGCCTGTTCCGGCGCAAGTTAAGACTGCGCCCTGCAGGTTGCATTGGAGTTGTTCCCCAGCTGTGTGGCTTGGCACCTGAGGATGTCACGGCAAACTCACAGGGGCCCTGCAGGAGGTTCCCAGTTGCCTCTTGTGGCACTTATAGACTCTGCCATCTTGAATTGCTGGACATCTTGTGCGATTTGTCCAAGATCTTGGGAGACTCAAGAGAGACCTTGTACGATCAAAGATGGTTGTGCCCAGGAGAGCCAGGAAGAAGTCGCTTCTGTGAAGAAAGGGCATTGTGACATTTCCCCCAGAGGTGGATCTACAGGGAGGGCAAAGCTTTAAGTGTTGCAAGAAGCCGTACCCTGTCATGTAAATCCCTCCTCTCCCTTGCTGCTGTAGCCAGTAAGCAATGCCAAGATGTTGCTTTTCCCTGTGAGGATTGGCTAAAACGGTGCAGGAGAGGAGTGATTTCCATTGCAAGGTAAGGCTTCTTGCAAAACTTAGAGCTTTGCCCTCCCTTAGATCTACCTCTGATTTCCCCACAGGTCCATAGTTGGGCAGGTCAGCCGTAATCAGCGTTGTCATGCAGCCAGAACGCTGGGCGGGAGGAACGGGTGAGTGGCAGCCCACCCGTTGCGTTCTGGTCCGTTTCACCATCTTCCCCGTGGGGAAGATCTTCCGCCCATGGGGGCGGGGAAGACAGCGAAACGAACCGCAACGCAATGGGTGGGCTGCCGCTCACCTGTTCCTCCCGCCCAGCATTCCAGCTGCATGACAACGCTGGCCGTAATCAAATGAGGAACATAAATAAAAGCATCAAGAAGACAAGTAATGTCCGGTATAGGCAGTCCTCTTTATATGCAAACTTGCTATCTGCGAATTTGCTTGTCTGCGAGGGGCAGAATTGCTACTCATCTTGTTATCTGTACTTCTGTCCTCGTTATCCATTATTCAGAGAACTTATGAAGGCTGCAGGTGCTTCAAAATGGCACCTGTGACCAATGCAGACCCCTTTAAAATGGTCTGCAGAAGCATCCACTGGCCATGTTTAAGGGGTCTGTACTGGTTGCAGGTGCCATTCTGAACCTCCCTGCAGCCTCTGGAAGCTCTCTGCAGCATTCAGAGATTTTTAGGCACTTTCTGCTGCACTCTGCTGGCTGCCTGAGGCTGGATTCTTCTGATGGCAGATAAGGGACCCCTTGCACCTAACCCCCATAGGATCAATGAATCGTTCTGTGAATTCGTTATCCGCAAGGATTTCCAGGTGGATAACCCTAATGGATAATGGATAATCCACTAACCCTAGTGGATAATGAAGACTGACTGTACTTACTGTAGTGAGCATGAAGTTGAACTTTGCTGATTCCAGTAGATTTGTCTATAGTTATATCAGACAACAATGTGGCTCACAATTCTTTTTCCATTTTCTTCATTCTTAGGGAAATTGTTGTTGACCCCTGAAGAAACAGATCTACTCCAGGACTGAATTTAATTTTACTTTTTTTCTTCCTTGAAACTAATTTTCTTCTTCTTTTCTGTTACTGGAACCAGCTGGGTAATTTAGAAAAAGGTAAGAAACACCAGAGGGGAGGAGTACAAAAACATCTATGCAAGATAAGCAACTTTATCAAGGAACTCCAACAAGCCAACTTCTCCAAAGAGAAGGTTACAAATTTAATCTGAATTATGATTCAGCATCTGAAACATCAAGAAGTGACTGGTGAAATATTGATTATCAGTTATTCCGGAAATTTACGATCAATCAGTACTGCACACAGTAGAGGCTAATGTGTGAATTTGAATGTTTCCAAGATAAACAGAAGCTTGGAAACTACATGAATGAAATTTATTCTAGCTAAAAATCAGATTAGCAGTTGCAAATGTATGGAATCTGCAAGGACAATATTGTGTTGGGAATGGAAAGGAAAACTGGTTTGAGGCTAAGAGTTTGTAAATTGTCAGGCACTGATGACAATGTGCTTAAACAATATACTTTGGAAGCTTACGGATTTCAGATTTGGGCTGTTATCCCATCCACAGTTACCTGGAAGTGGGATCCATTGACTGTAATGGAGCTTATTTCTGTGTAGACATGCATAGGATCAGAGGCATACTGGGGCTTTTCTGCACCCCAGGCATGCTGCATGATGTTGTAACATCGCACATTATGACATCATGATGTCACAAAAAGAGGAGAGCACACGGGCTCTTGCAGTGGCTGCCCCCCCCATGGCATGTTCCCCTTGCTCCCCGACTTGGGAAGTGAAGGGAACATGTGGATGCCTGCAGAGGTGTATGGGATGCGAGGAGGGGTGGGTAGGTCAACAAGTGCTCTGTTTTTTCCCGCCTGCTGCACCCTGGCCTTCAACTGGCGCCCACTGCACCCGCATCTCCTCGCAACACCCTTTATATAAAAAGGTAAAGGTTTCCCCACAACCGAATGGTTTAGTCATGACCGACTGTAGGGGGCAGTGCTCATCTCCATTTCTAAGTCTGTAGAGCCGGTGTTTGTCTGAGGACAAGCTTCTGTGGTCATGTTGCCAGCATGACTATACACCATAGCGCATGGAACGCCATTACCTTCCCACCAAAGTGATCCCTATTGATCTACTGGCATTTTTAGGTGCTTTCGAACTGCTAGGTTGGCAGGAGCTGGGACAAGCAACGGGAGCTCATTCCGTCGCACAGTCTCAAATGCCCAAACTTCCAGTCAGAAAGCTCAGCAGCAGCGGTTTAACCCCCTGCGCTACCACGTCCCTACACCTCTGCATAAGATTAGGCTGTTAAAGAGGAATCCAATGGACAATCATGATCAGGAATATAAATCATGTTTATATACCACTTTTCAAGAAAAATTCACAAAGCGGTTTACTGGCAAAAAATCATAAAGTTCAATGGCTCCCTGTCCCACAAGGGCTCACAATCTTTTAAAAAATGCAGAACACCACCAGCAACAGTCACTAGAAAAGACACTGCACCGGGGTGAAGAGGGACAGTTACTCTTCCCCGGCATTTGTCCCCTTACCCTGGGTAAAACCCCAGCCTGCTCAATGAGGCAACTCAGATCTCTTCCCGCCAAATGATTCATATAAGTCTACGTTGTCCTGTGTCAGGTTCTCAGGCCCAGGGAGGGGTATAGGATCCAGCATGTTTCATGTTCCCCTATTTTTTTAATAGGTGTTCCAGTATCCATGGTATTTGTGGATAACTGAAACTGTGGATATCAAATCAATGGGTAGTATCACCTGTAGTTCTTTTCTGAAGCAATGCGGTTTTTTTTTTTTTTAAATATAATCTACATTAAGTTTGGAAGGAAATGTAAATTAAATGCAGCTTGTAACCAAAGGGAAAATAAGATCTCTTACTGTGATCTCCATTGTTGATGCGAATGGGAAATAGATGGACTTATTCACAGTCAACAAGACTGAATTCCTAAAGGAAATCAATGAGTTCCGACTGTAAGCAGTAAACACATGTTTCAGTACTTTGGGAGCAAAACCTGAGTGGGCACCATAAATTAACGTTCAGTTTTGTTACATAATTAAACTGAAACTTTGTACCTAAAAAAACCAACTACTGCTCTAATAGGTTGCTGTAATGATTTGGGGAATGCTAAATGCAGACAAAGCTCTGATTAAGCTGTGAGTGCCATGTGAAAGAGGGGCAAGTATCGTGTCCCTGCGCAGTATTGTGGCCTTGAGCAATGGCACCAGGTACAAGGAATTGGTCAGGGCACTGGTCAGAATGAGTGACTGCCAAGACAACAGCGGCGTCATGCAGCCGGAACGCTGGGTGGGAGGAACGGGTGAGCGGCAGCCTGCCTGTTGCGTACCGCTCCCTTTCGCCATCTTCCCCGCCCCCGCGTAAGGACACACAATTACGTCATGTGATTATTTTCAACTTTCTCGATCAGATACAATGATTATTCAAAATGGGGGTGTAAGGGTGCTTTGTTGCTGTCCTGCTGCTTGTGGAGATTGTGGCGTGGTTAACAGCTGTGGAGCAGACAGAACCCATAACTCTGCCTCTGAGCTGGGGTGGGAAAGGATTTGAGGCATCCTTCTTCACCATGGGAGAAGAAGCATGGGATAGGCACCATGGGATAGGCAACCTAGAGAGGACATGGCTGGAACCCAACAAGCCAGGCCTCCTGGCTTAGCGCCTTCCCAAAAAAGTGCCTTCTCAACACAGGAAGTTGGGCTCTTTTGTGGCTGGCTTTCCCTCTCCCTGCCTCCTCCCTAATTTTCTAAGTGTGTCAGTTGCGTCGAGGCCAGAGAAATGCCGGCTCAAGTTGGTTTCAAGCTGTGGTTTCTGGAGCAAGGTAGAACAGCTCAGTGTGGCCAGGAGCAAGGGGTGTTACTGGACAGGGGAGGGCGGAGACAGGGCAAATAAGGACTGGAATGGGGTGGGATTGGTGGAGGAGGCCGCCACTATATCCAATTCCTCCTCTTGAGCCTTTGCCGCTTGCATGGAGCTTTTGCTCCATTTTGCTTGATTTTGCCAGCGTAGATCCAAGTAGCCCATTGAGCAGGCTGGGGCTCAACATGGGGTAAGAGAACAATTTTTCCCTTACTTCAAAGAAACCTCCAGCCTGCTTGCAACACAGGCCCTGTGACTCCACTGCACCAGTCCTGGATAGGATTGGGCTGTCAGTGACATTGATTGCATTGAATGAGCACTTAGAGCATAATCCTAAACTGTGCTGGAATAGCAAAGCTGGAGGGCCTATGCTATATCCAGCACAACTTTGGTGTGCTGGGGAGCCACTCCAGGGCAAGGGCACAATCGTCCTAGGGGAGGTTCCAGCCTCCCCTATGAGTTCCTCGATCTGCACCAGCTAAATAGCCTAGCCTAGCTAAATAGCCGGCACAGAGCTAAGGAGGCCATTCAGCCTAAATTGGGGCCTGGGGATGGAGGCTTGGAAGTGGCCAATGGCTGCCCACCTCTCTGGGCCAGAATCTCTGCCCCCTTCCTGGGCCAGCACACCTACCGGCCCATCCACTCCCACCCAGTTCCTTCCTCCCTCCCTATGCCCAGAACTGCTTTTGTGCCAGCCTAAGATTGGCCAGCCTAAGATGGTGCTGCAGAGCCACCGCCCAGCACCACTGGGCTGGCGCTGCTGCTAGCATCAGCCCAATGCCACTAGTGCCAATGCAGGGGTGCTGGTTGGTGCGTTGGCGCTCCCGCGTTGGCACTAGTGGCATTGCGTCAGCGCAAGCACTTTCTGTCAGCCAAACATGTAGTATAGAATTGCACCTTTAGTGTAATTTTAATGCATCTGTAGCTAATTAAAATAAATTTCTGCTATTGTAATTCACAGGCACAACAAACACAATTTCCGTGTAATCTTCATGCGGCATACTCTTCGCGGAAACCAGCAAACTGTGCTTAATATGCCATTATAGATTCATGAAGGAATAGAATTTGTCTTGCAAACCTAATTTCCTGAGTCACACCAGAGGAGTCCACAAGGAAGGTATATTACATCTTAACAGCTGTTGCACAGTGGGGTATTCCTCAGAGACCTTTCAATGATATATAAAAAATGTCATCGTTCTTTGTATGGCTTTTTAACAAACGGTTCTGCGAAGAACCAAAAATGAGGCAACTACTTTACAAAAACGGGCAGCGCAATCCTGTAATCTGCACAGTGTCGACGCAACAGGTTTGCATCGATGCTGCACACTTAGCGTCAATGCAGGAGGTCCGATTGGCACCCCCGCAATGGTGCTAAGGCCAAGGGACTGGTGCTGCAGGCAGGACGGGTCCCATTGCGCGCCTGCTGCGCCTTCCTTGCATTGGCCGAAGCCAACCGGTGCAAGGGAGGCGCCATCATGGATCGGGTGGGGGGTGGGCATTTCTGGGCAGGAGGTGGTCAGGCGATGGACATGCTGGCAGGCGTGCTGGTCCGGGAGGTTGGTGGGCTTGGGAATCAGCCGTAAGGCTGAATCCTAAGCCCGATGGGGAGGCCGAACGGCCCCGATTCAGGCCATGCGGTCTTCTCAGATCTGCACCTGCTGTTTAGCAGGCGCAGATCCAAGGAGCCCATAGGGGAGGCTGGAGCCTCCCCTTGCCATAGGGAGGCTCCAGCCTCACCTATACTGTGCTGGATTTGGCACAGGCTGGCTGGCCTTGCTAATCCAGTGCAGTATAGGGTTGCACCCTGAGTATCAGACTCTCAGTCTCTGTCTGAGTCTCTCACTTGCTCTTTCTCTCTCTGTGTGTGGGTTCCGCGGCTGCCCTGGCCTCAGCGGGGTGCCTGCTCGCCGGGGGGACAGGTGGGGGGTGCGCCGGGTGCCTGGGCAAGCAGGGGTGGGGCGCGCCAACCGGGGGCAGCCCCCTCCCCCGAAGCCAGGGCAGCCACGGAACGGAAGGGATGGGCTGCCAATCACGTGTAAGTCCCGCCCAGCGTTCCCGTTCTTCATTACCAGATGATATCACTGCGCGCGCACACACGCACGCACGCACGCACGCACACACACACACACACACACACACAGAGAGAGAGAGAGAGAGAGAGAGAGAGAGAGAGAGAGATCGAGAGATCACAAGTGATTAACTTTTCTAGGGTGAGGAATAATGCCTATTAGAGGGCCCATATGTCCAGGCTGACCCAAGGACATTCAGTACTGGTTGCTGTGGGATTGTCCAATGTGCCTGCAGGGACCCCTGCCACTATGGATCAACCCAGACCAGCTCCAGCAATACCAGTGGCACTAAGTTGCATTGACTGGTAGATGTGGATTACGCCTGGAAAGGGAGTTAGGTTTCCACTCCTTCCTAGGCTTTATCTACCTTCCTTCCTGCCCCACCTTCCCTGTTCTGCCCATACCTGCCCCCCTCTAGCCCCCTTCTCCATCTCATTCTTACCCGCTGCATGGCCTTACCTGCACTGGCTGGAGCCCTCAGTCTGTCATCACAAGGACTTAGCCACTCACTGCTTCCAGCGGTGGTGAGAACCTTGCGCCCCAGGGGTGTTGCAGTTGTGACGGCCGCAAAGGGCATTATGCTGGCAGAATCCGCATTCCACCAGCATAACGCACCCTTCGGATTGGGGTGCCGAAAAGATAGAAACGTATGTACCGCTTTAGCAGCTACTTCTTTGGGATGCCAATTCTGAGATTTCTCCTTCGGCAGGCATCACACTCCAGGCCGAGCTCTGCAAAACATGCACCCTGGGATAGCTGAAGAGCATGGATTTATCACACAACTGCCCACATTGTATAACGTATCCAAAATGTGCTGGCAATTTTCCATGAACTTTAATTCAGGCTTGCACAATATATGACCCGCTAAGCCAAACACAGACCCCCCCCTTGCTGGGTGACGTTGCCATCAGCAACTCGATAAACATTTTTGCTGCCTGCCGCCTCCGATTCAGAAACAAGTGCGGCCGATTTTAATGGGTTTTGGTTTAAAGCGACCTGCTCAAGGAAGTGCGCAGTGCAAAGGCACCACTAATGCTCTGTAAATACTATCAGAAAACCAACTGGCCAGCCAGTCACCCTCTCCTTTTTCCCCTCACTTAGCAGGATTTGTTGATATTTGCTTTCGCTTCAGTTGGTGCCACAGGCAGTATACAGACGACAAATCCTAAAACAACTGAGTATTGACAGGAGGACAGTGGGCAAAGGATGAAAATGAAACTGTGGAAGGAAGGTGGGTTGGAGCTCTTCTACACCCAGGGGGTTGCCTCAGGGAAGGATTGATATTCTGTTTAGATTACTGATGAAATGATACATAAGAGATCTGTGAGGGGCGGCCTTGTGGGGAAGTGGGGCTGCTGCAGCAACTGGAGTATCAGATGGAATAACGAGAAGCACAGAACCCCAACGGGCTTCCATAGATGAAGGGGTGGAGCCAGTGATGTCATTCAGGGGGAACGGACCAGAACGGGCGTTCCGGATCCTAACGGGCTCCGTGGCTGGTTCCGGGTTCCCGACAAGTGCCAATCAAAAGTGCCTGTTCCTAAATCATTTGAATGACACCACTGGGTGGAGCCTCAGGAAATCAGAGGACTGCAAGGGGAAGGAGGCAGGGGCAGTGAGGCCAATAGAATAGCTAGAGGGGGAATGGTAAATACAGCAGGCATCACAACATGATGAGTAAGGGTCCCTTCCCACTTGCCTTTGGAGCCATCCAGGCAGTGACGGCACTGTTCAAGTGCTGGTTGAACCAAACGGCATCTCTTGCATGTTGCTGTCACTGCCCGGAAAGACTCTGATGGCAAGTGGGGGGAGCCACTTACAAGGTGCCTGCACTACCCCCCCCCAAAAAAAAAGTTCTGCTCGCCTTTTGGATTTTGAAGGTGGATAACCAGAGCTTGTGTCTTTCCTGTTGTCATATTCCTCCAGCGCAGCATTTCATTTTTCCCACTCATCCTGCACCATTTTCAAAATGGGCCAAACTTAGGGGTTGTTTGTTGCAGTTTTGTTGCCATTTTTTGTTGAGGAAAAAAAGTTACAGAGATCTTTCAAGGCATTGCTTCTCAAATTTTTTGCATCAGGACCAGTGGTGTCATTCAAATGATTTAGGAACAGGAACTCACTTTTGATTGGCACTTGTCGGGAACCCGGAACCAGCCACGGAGCCCGTTAGGATCCAGAAGGCCCATTCTGGTCCGTTCCCCCTGAATGACATCACTGCCTTCACCCCCCTAGGAATCTGAAGTCGCTCCCTTTAACCCTCTGAGTGCTGGCCAACCAAGAAGAAAAGCTCTTTGCAGAGGAATTGAGAGGGGGGGAGGAGGGAGAGTGAAGTGGGCGGAGTCAGCCCTAACTTTAACTAGTGGAACTGAGTTCCCCCGCATTCCCCCTGCATGACATCACTGATCAGGACCCACTTTTTAGAATGGCACTTGTGTCAGGACCCACTGGAAGTGATGTCATGGCTGGAAGTGACATCATCTAGCAGGATGTGCTGTCATTGTGAGGTAAACAAATGGCACTCCTGAAATGCAAACAGGCTTTCTTGGACTGCAGCAATTGCACAACCATGAAACGTCCCTGATAGAAAAGCAAGATGAGGAGAACATATTATGTAAAAGCACTGAACTGAAAACAATAAAAAAAATCCTTACTTGAAAAATTAAACTATTAACTTCCACAAAACGAATATCGCAAGAAATAAGGTTTGTAGTTTCCAAGATGCGGCTGTCAGCTTTCTGTGACCCCCCTGATATGAGGTTTCAGTGTTTGAGAAACACTGAGGTAAGGGAACAACAGTTTGAGAAACACTGCTTCAAAACATTTAAGCGATTTGTTTCAGACATTCAAGAAATAAAGACGTACTTTTGAGAGAGGAAGGGATTAGTCAAGAATAGGCCTGCCGGCTTCAACTCAAATAACTTCATTTGTTGATACCAGGTTTCACTGTTTCCATATGATAAACCTGTTCCAAAAGTGATGTTAAGAAAGAGGTCAATGTTTATTCATCCTTCACAAAAGCCTAATGAAGTTTGAGGCAAGCAGAGTACCTGGATGCAGAGCTGGGGATCCTTTCTGTGGCTGTTAAATCCCTAACCAATAAGAGCAATTCATAGATTTGCAACAGCTCAACGACCATGTGAAGAATACCGCTTATTTTTATGTAAATGGAATGGTGTTCTGCCAAAAAAGGAAGGTTGTGTCTTGTGTCTTTATCTTTGCTTGCCAACAGCTGTTGTTTCCAACAAACTTGAACACAAATGCATTAAAATGCATGACCCGAACCATAATCCCAAGAGAGATTTTTAAAAATGCTCCTTGCAAACGATTCACGGGAAAACATTAAACAGGAACATGCTGTTGCGTCCATCTCCCCTGGGAGGCCATCACCCTCTGCGGTGGCGGGTGGATTGGGGCTCCGCAAGTGTGCAGTAACTCACCACGGAGTGCAAAGAGTCTCTCCACACCAGCTGTTCTTTGGTGAAGGCGGTTTATTCTTGTTAAGGCCTTGACATTCATCGGGCCCTGTTACTGCACAGGGCCCTTGTTCTTTACAGGGATGTACAGTGAGCCTGAACAAGTCCTTTCTTTCCCTCTGGCAAGGTAGCCTTTGCTATCACTGCCACCGGCTGGCTCCTCCTCACCCATCGCTCGTCCAGGCGAAGGGCTGGGACCAGCAGCCTTCCTGTCTACTAATAGGCTTTCAAGGACCCTTCCCTTTAAGGCCTCGCTGGGTGGCCGGTGCGCCCTTGGGGCCAGTACCCCTGGGGTCTCCCTTGCCCCTTTCCAGAGTTGGCCTGTAAGCCCACAAAGGTAGGGAGGTTGCGAGCCTCCCTGGAGCATCCTTCCTCCAGACTTCCAGCTAGAGACTGCTCTCTTGGCCAAGCCCAGCCTCCTTTTAAGGCCCTGGCTCCTCCTCCCAGCTCCTGCCTTTCCTTCTGGAGGCCTCCCTCTGAGGCCTCCCCTTGCTCTACTGTAGGCAGTGGCGGATCTAGGGGGTGGCAGGGGGGGCAAGAGCCCTGGGCGTCATCTTGGGGCCTCTAGGGGGGCGCCAGTGGCCCCTGCAACATTGTGTGAGTAGACCTGGGCTCCCATGGGGGCGCACTTCTATTGGGTGCCCTGGGCGCCATTTTGACTAGGTCTGCCCCTGACTGTAGGACCTGGGGCTTTCTCTGCACCTGCACCCTCTGCCAGAGACTTTGCTGTAATGTAGGACCTGGGGCTGGCTCTTGCACCTGCACCCTCTGCTGGAGGCCTGCATAGGCTCATTTGGGGTTCGAGCACTCGCCTCCCTCACTGGCTCCCGGACCCACCAGCAATGGTGGGGTCTTGCCACCTGGCCTCCTCCTGGGAAAAGGACACCCCTAGGTGTCCCCCAGGTAACTCTCCCCGGGCTGTGGCCATCCCGGTCCAGTCCAGGGTGACATATGTATAGAAAGTCACCCAGAACCCCTAGCTGGCAATTGCTGGATAGAGAGTCTTGACTTCAGAAGGCTAAGGGGCTTGTGCCAATCAGGATTGGTGTGGAGATGGAGGCAGCAAAAAGCAGCATTAGCGCATTGTAAAATGAATGGAAACAGCACTCCGAAATAATTTACTGGGGGAAAACCTCTGAGCTGAATTGATGCATACATAGAACATGAAATACCAATTTCAAAGGACTTGGCAAACATCAAGCACAAGTTTAGGATGGCTTTCAAGAAGATCGGGTGAGAAAATGACCTGACTGTTCTCTATGGTCTATTTCAAAGGCAATTCAGTCCTGAAAACAGAATTGGGAGATGCTAGGAAAAAATGGAAACTTTCCAAGTTATGAGAGAATGAAAAAATCATGGTCTGATCGTGGCACTGTGGGGACCCATGGGCTTTTAATCTTACCTGGGGGGTTGCACTGGCCTCTGAGAGGGTCCCAGAGGCTCATAGTCCCCTCTGTGGGCCTTCCCGCTGCTTTAAATAGTGTGCCATGAAAGGTCCACAGATGCACTCTGAGAGTTTGAAACACAGTGGCTGAAAGTTGTTGAAAAACTCTTCCTGGTTCTGCAGTTCTGTCTCTAGGGCAACTGTCTGTACTAATGATTTGTCTGCCCCCTTCCTCTACTGGCAGACATCAGGTGGAGAAAGAGGGACAGATAATTCATTACAACAGACAGTTGCAGAACCTGGACGTGACTCCCCAAAGTTGGCAGTGGCATCACAAGAGGCAAAGACCATTAAGAAGGCCATAGAGTTCAATATGCCATGAGACGAAAAACACTGAAAACTGCTAAAATAAGGCCCATACTCAGTGGTGTCATCCTGGCGGAACGGCCCAGTACGCTGTTCCGCCAGTTCCGCGGACAGGCCTGGGCCGCGCCGCCTCTCCAGAGGATGGGCGAGCTGCTCCTGGGTCCGCCCGCCTGCCCGCCCGCCTGCCCGCGTGTCCGAATCGCTCTGAAATGGAGCGGTTTCAGGCACAGTGAGGCGCAGTGAGGCGTGGCTGCCCTCCGCCGTAGGGGCGGAGGGCTGCCAATCATCCGGGTATTCCAGTTCCTGGCGTGCCCGGATGACGTCTCTGCCCATACTGCTGAGCAGCATATACATGCTCTGAATTCCGAGCACTACTTTTTAGTGCAAGTTTCTAGTCTTCAACATCATGGTGAAGGCTTCTAAAATATGGTTAGGTGTGCAGTGTTTTTTCAAGCAGATCTAGTCCCTTTTTAATATAAAAACAGAAGCCTCACATACAATTGCCACTTGTAGTGGGGCATTTGTTTCTACGTGTGTTGGGTGGCTGCTGTTTTAGGATGGGTAGCATTGTAACTCAACTCCGAGCTCTCAGAGATACAGGAATCCTGGCTTATGACAGTTCTAAACATTCAACCTCCTTCCTTGGCTGTACTCTTCAGCATCACTTCCGGAGTTCTGAGTTTTGGATTGAATGATAACTGACCTCCATCAGCTCCAGCTGACCTCAGATGGCTTCCCCCGTCGTTCAGAACGGGAAGGCTCATTTCCTCCAGCAGGGTTGAAGTACTTGAGATGAGTCCATTAGCTCTGACCACCGTCACAAGCATTGCGAGGTTTATTCTGAGGCTAGAGCAAGGCTAGACTTGTATTTTCTTTTGGACAGTTGGCTTCGAAACACAAACGTCAAGTTGACAGTCAACATATCCATGCATGCTGGTTCAGCTGAAGTGATTATATATCATTCCGCCTTATTGAAATTGAATTTGCTGATGGAGAACCATCTTTTAGATTAAAATCTGTCTGTCTCTGTCTACCTCCACTCCAAGACACATGTACTCTTAACAAAATCCTCCCTTCATTTTTAGTTTTGTGCCTTGAGACTAAATGCAAAATGATGGGGAAATGATAATAGTGCAGAGATAGGCTTGATTTTTCATTATGCCTTTCTGCTTGGCTGCGTGAATGCCACATTCCACTCATGATGATGCTTCATAATGTAATATCAGGACTGAGGCTTCTCCTCCCAAGAAATCTAGACTCGACCATTTCAAACTGTCCCCAGACTTGCTTACTTGCATGCCTTTATCTACGTGGGCTCCAAAATTATGCCCCTGGGAGCCAATCCTGACTTGGAGTTATGCCGGCCCAGTTAGGCCAGCAAAGTTCGGCTGGCATAAGGGCCACCTTAAAGCATGTTTGGTAGGCCAGTGGGCATGTTGGCCCGGAGGAAGGGCCGGTTTGGGATGTGGCTATTAGGCCGCATCCAAGGCCCTGATTCTGGCCATGTGGCCACCTCAGGCCTCCCATGTTGAGCTGGATTTGGTGCAGGCCCATCAGCCTGGGCCATTGGCAGTGACTCCCCATTACAACTATGATCCTATTCATTGTGTAGGATGTTGGGTATTTCGTGAGGATTCTGTGGCTCGCCTGGCTGGTTTCCGCAGATCCTCAAGAAGCTATGGCTCACATTTTTGGAACCACCAACATAGATGATTGTGTGTTAAACAACAGCCAGGTATTCAAAAATTCAACAGGAAAATGCTTTTTCGATCACTGTACTCTCCTGATTGGCAATTAGCCTGTCTAATTTTGATATGTCAAGCTACTATTAAAAGGACAGGAAGAGAGCCAAGACAACAATAGGCAAAAAATGCTACCGTTATTGATGAGAACACGACAACGAAACAAAGATTTAACCAACCAACCTTCCAGCATTGGGGTAAGGGCAATACAGTTCAGAGGTAAGGGAACGTTTGTTCCCTTACCTAATGGAGGCCTCCATGACTGCCCCCTAACTGCAGGATGCAGCACATGCCCCATTGGCACAGCTATGTCAGTGCTGGAAAGTTGATTAGGATTGTGCCCTTAGTTCCAAAATTAGTCAATCATACATATAAACAGAAGTTGAGAGTTTCGAAGAAAACCATGCATTGATAAGAAGGCAGATGGGACAAGTCAAGCCAAGGGTTTTGTAAAGTGTCTACATCAATGTTTCTCAAACTGTGGATCCAGAACCACTTAGTGGGTTGAGACCTGATGTCAGAGTGGTCGTGTAAAGCTGAGAGCAGCCATCTTGGAAGCTGCAGATGTTACTCTTGCTATATTCCTTCTGAGTGTGAGTGTGAACCGTTTGAATTTTCAAATGAGGGTTTTTTAAAAATTGTGTTTTCAGTTTAGTGCTTTTCCACCATATTTTGCCCTCATCTTGCTTTCTTTTAGGGATGTTTCATGGTTGAGCATTTGCTGCCTTCCAAGAATGCCAGTTTGCATTCCAGGAGCATCATTTTATTACATCCCAATGATGGCACTTCCTGCTTGATGATGTCACTTTTGGCTATGACATCACTTCCAGGTTAATGACATCACTTCTGGCATGTTCTGACACATGCAAGTGGGTCCTGGTCTAAAATATTTGAGAACCACTGGTCTACGCAAAAGTAAAGATAAGCATTTATTTGTGAATTTTCATCATAACCATGCATTCCAGCTCATTTAAGAGCAAGATTAAAACCCCAAATGTCTGCAGGGAAACTTACAAAATGGATTAAACCTGAAAGGCAGTATTAGAGACAGGCCAATGGAAAATGAAGGAAAATAGAGCCTGGAAGTCCATAGGAAAGCAGATCTATCAATAACATGATAGATAAAGCAACGCAAGATAAGCACACTGCCGGGGGAGAATGCTTAAAAATGCAGCTTTTTAGCTGCAGGTGCTTCAAATATTAAACTGGTAGAATCTCTAACTTACCCTCCAAAAAAATTGCTGCCTACTCACTTTTTAGGATAAGTGAAGCAGAAATGATTTTCTGGGGATTTGAAGAACATTGGAAACATCCCTGGGCAGAGCACAGCAAGCCCTTGATGAAGAGCAGCTTGTGTGATGCCAGCTCTCACTGCACAGTCGGGTTGCTGAAATCCATCTGTTTGCATTGGATCCTCACCTTTTCAAAGGAGGTACACCAAACATGAAAGCCTCCCAAGGAATGTCTGTTTCCTTAGCATTGAGAATATAAGAAGAGCCCTGCGGGGTCAGGCCAAAGGCCCATCTAGTCCAGCTTCCTGTATCACACAGAGTGGCCCAACAGATGCCTTGGAAAGTACATGAGACAACAAGATCCCTGCATCCTGCCGCTACTCTCCTGCATCTGGCATTCCGAGACAGCCGACAAACATAAGGAGATTGCACCACCCATCCTGGCCTGTAGCTTGCGATAGACTTTTCCTCTAGAACAGTGGTCAGGGAACAGGGGTAAATTACCCTAAATGGGGTAAAAATGAAATTCCTGGGGGTAATGGACGGTCATGCTGCCGAGACACAGCCAGGCATGCATATGAATCTATATGCATGCCCAGCTGTGTCTTGGCAGCGCGGCCGTCCATTACCCCCATTCCGGATCCATCGCTGGCTGGCTGGCTCCGTTTTGTTTTGTTTGTTTTGCTCTGCCCACTTTCGCCGGCCAGCAAAACGCACCCCAGACTGCTCTATGCCTGCTCTGCTTTTCACACCACGACAGTTTAGAGCACGTGGACACATCAAGGAGAGCAGCAGAGCGGTGGCGCATTGGACCTGAGCAGCAGCGGAGCAGAGCGGCAGTGAAGAGGCAAGCCAGGGACGGCCGGGCATCGGAGGTGAGGGAAGGCCTTTCCCCCCACCCCCGCCTCGGTTGCCCTGCCGGGCAAATAAAAAGCAATGGGTTCCAATATGTAATTTTTTTTCTTTTGTTCTGGCGGGGGGGGGGGGCGGGTAACGTTGGCGTATCTAAATATATTTTGGGGTAAAAGGTAAAAAAGTTCCCTGACCCCTGCTCTAGAAACCCATCCAATTGCCTTTTAAAGGCACCTAGGCCAGATGCCATGACACCTCCTGTAGCAAGGAGTTCCACAGATTAATTACCTGCTGGGTAAAAATGTATTTCCTTTTATCTGTTCTCCCAACACTAAATTTTAGTGGATGTTACCTTGTTCAGGTGTTGTGAGAGAGGGAAAAGAACATCCCTCTATTCACTGCATTTAAGCAGCCTGAGCCAGTGATACAGGACAATGTATTTATCCCAAGCAGCATGCTGACAAATCAGTGGCATAGCTAAGGCATCTGCTACCCAGGGTCAAGGAAGATTTTGTAGCCCTCCCCCCTACATGACAAAATCAAAATTAATTAATTAATTTTTTCTGGTTAATTGGCCATAACCATTATTGGCCATAGCCATAACCATAACCATATCCATAATTTGGACAGAATACAGATATTCCAATGTGGTTGGTTTCATTGCATTCTGCATTAAATTCCGCTTCTATTGGTATGTAACATGATTGTATTATTCTTACTTACCAAGGTTGTCACAATTCTGGCCACTAGTGTCAAACTCAGCTGGTTGCCACCCCCAACTCTGTTGCCCAGTGCAGTTGCCCCCTGCACCTCCATAGCTATGACACTGCTGACAATCATTTTCTTCTTGTGCCTAATCCATTGAGTGTTCAATAAATAACAAGCAGGACATATCCTTGGATTCTTCTCTCGTAGTAGTTGGATTGATTTCCCCCCAGATATTTTCAAACAGATCTGCTCAAGACTGGGAGTGGTAGTTCATCTAAGTCTCAACCAGGACTGATCCCAGTTGCTAGCACAGACCAACAGGGCCAGCCTTTACCTAGGGGGTTTATCAAAGACTGCAGAGCACACATTGGTTTCTCTATCTGTGGCAGACCATCAGGAACAGAGCACTTTGGTAGCTGAAACTGATGTTGATAAAGTACAGATGCAGCAATTGAATTTATAGCAGCAAAGGAAATATGGTTTCTGTTGAGAGAGAAGGATGTATCCTGGGTGGAAAGTCAAGAAGACTCTTTAGGAACAGGATCAGCTCTCTTGTGCCTTAAAATCAAATTGGTACTTTTAACTAATTGGCAGTGTTGCTCATGAGTCTTGAAATCTGAGTTGAGTCAATTCAGGAGTCTCCGCCCCCTCGTGAATTGACTTGTGCATGAGTCCTAGCGCATGCCCATGGTAACTCTACCCTCACAAGTCATTTTCATGAGTCACGAGTCATTTCTTGGCAAGCTGCAGGGTGGGTCAGGTACACACGGCTGTGCAATTACAAACTATTGAAATGGAAGGTGGGAGTGCAGTTGGTGTTGTTGTTTCACACTTAATATTAATGTTCCAGTGAGCCAGCAATGTGCTGCTGACAGCGCTTCACTCCTAACTGGCCGCCGCGACGAAACCTCCCCCCACTGACATTCACAACACAGCTGAACTCAGAAGAATGGAAGGGAGAAAAATAGTCCCAGCTGCAGCACATCATTCATTCAGTGAGACCTGCTTTCCGTCAAAGGTGAGCTGACCTGCGGCTGTTACTGCAAGCGAGCGAGTGAGCAAGCAAGCAAGCATGCATGGCTGCAGGGAACCTTCAACTCCAGACAAAACTGGCCACCATGATTAAAACTCCCCCCCCTCCACCGCTAAGAAATGTTCTTCTATGGCCAAGACTCCTCCCTCTCTCCCCTCCCTCACCCAGAGCCAGAACTCAGACCGCTCTTTCATCCAGTCGAGGGTCCAAACCTTCGGAGATGGGCAACTCTTTCCCTCCCCCCTTCAGCTGATTGGTCATGCCTTCCTCCAACCAGGTCTTGTGTTCCTTCCTCCTCCCCACACCTCATGCTTGCTGCAGCCAGCTACCAAAACAGATACATTGTCAAACGTCTGAGCTTTCCACCTCCCCTCCATGCCCCTGCGCCTGTTCTTCTGGCTGGAAGGAACAAAACAACGGTCAGTCGTGGCGAATTTGTGGAGCCTCCCGGATCTCCAAAAGAGTTTTTTTCTGACACAGAAGCTGCAACAAAGTAATGAAGCAGGAGCACTGATCTGAGTTGCCAGAACTGCTGACTCATTGAAAGTCAGTGGCCAAATTAGCGAGTCAGAGTGAGAGCAAATGACACGCATGACTTGATTCAGCCGAGAGTCAGGCCAAAACGTCAAAACTCGAGTTAAAGTCATGAGTCACGAGCCTTTTCCCCCCAAGAAAAAGTTTCCCCCCAAAACTGCTAATTGGACAGTTTTTCATAAGATTCCAGAGAATTGCATTGTGAAGGATGTTTTCTGCCAACATCCAGCTCCATTCAGGGGCATAGCGTGCCTTGCCCGCACCGGGGGCAAGGCAGGCGTTGTGCCCCCACACCGTGACATCATGACACCTCGCATCATGATGTCAGCGACAGAGGCGGGGCTTCAGCGCTTCTTCCTGGGCTTCAATTGAAGAGCCCCGCTTCCAAGGAGAACACCTGCGGTTTCCTTGGAAGCAGGGCTACAGCACTCCTCCCCGGCTTCAATTGAAGCTGAGGGGGAGGTGATGGCAAAGCCGGTAGAGCCCCGCCTCCAAGGATAACTCAGGCATTCTCCTTGCAAGCAGGGCTTCAGCGCGCCTCCCCCAGCTTCAGTTGAAGCCAGGGGAGGTGCGCCGAGGCCGGGAGAGCCCCGCCTCAATTCTCAGGGGTGCAAATATTTGCACCCCTAAGAATTTCACACCCGGGGCGATGGCCTCCCAAGGCGCCCCCCCCCACACTACACCACTGGCTCCATTGATTTGACAACTTTTGACCAATTTTTTTTTTAAAAATGAAGCTATATTCTGGAATAATTGCCTTCTTTAATAAACACAGAGCCCAAACCTAAGGGCTTGTAGTGCCAGTGCTGCTTCTCAGTGCTGGCTCCAGGTGTCATAAATGTGCTATAGGGCTCATTTACGACACCCAGGGAGTAGGGAGTGCTGGTGCTGGGGACATGCCAGTCGGTGCAGTGCCTCAGCACAGGTGGTACTGCCAGCCAGTGCTCTAGCAGCGCATGCCAGTGGTAAGGCCAGTGATGTCATTCAGGGGGAATGGACCAGAACGGGCATTCCGGATCCTAACGGGCTCCATGGCTGGTTCCGGGTTCCCGACAAGTGCCAATCAAAAGTGAGTTCCTGTTCCTAAATCATTTGAATGACACCACTGGGTAAGGCCAGTCGGAATGGGGGGAGCGGGGAGTGAGCAGAACAGGGCAAGGGGAGGGTAGAGGGAGGGGAACAATATGAAGCGGCTTTGCGTTTTTGCAGATGAGAAATCCCCTCATATTGCTATTTGGACACAAGTTTTTTATCTGGAAATAATAATGAGAAGATGCATTTTCAGTCAATTAGATTGAATTCATGTCAAGCAACTATTGAGAGTCTGAATTTGGGGGGAACATTGGGGGCAGGCAGACTTTCTCAGTTCTGATGTTAATCAAGACCACTCTGCTGGCCCAGTATTAGTATGGACTTGAAATATAGAGGAACTGTCATTTATTTGATAGAAACCATGACACATTTGGTAGAGTTACCCTAGATGTGTCAAACAGTTCTCTGGCAGTTTTACTGAGCTCCAGAACTACTGAGTTGCAAAATTGAGAGGAATTACAATGAGAATGCAGTCTCATATTTTAAATACTGATTTAGGGCGCAGTCCTAACCTGAAGTGAGGATGGTACAGTTAGGCCAGCAAAGTTTGGCCCGCACAAGGGCCTCCGTAAAGCATATTTGGACCACTCTCACAGTGCACTCCTAAATAAGGCTGACATAGTAAGGCCGACATAGCAGGGCTGTATCCTAAGCCCAGCAGGAGGCAGCAGCAGCTTAGGGCAGGGCAAGGGGAGGTTTTCCCCTTGCACCCAGGTAAGCCCCAGCCAGCCCTATGGGGCTGCTTGGATCTGCGCCTGCTGTTTTGCAGGCACATGTCAACGTGGACAGCAGTGGCCCAAATCAGGGCCGCCCTGGCTGGGGATGGGGTTAAGGATATGGGACAATGCCTGTCGTGCATCACCTCGCCTGTCACCGCCCAGTGCGCCACCCCGTTACACCCCGGCATACCTCTGGCACGCCCTCGGCGAGGTCCTGAGCTGACTGAGCACTGCCAGTGTGTGACTGGCGCTAAACCAGCAGTGCTGATGGGCACAGTAGCACCCATGCACTGACTCTGCTGCTTGCGCCAGTCCAGCCCCAACTAGCTGGTGCAGATGCACTAAACATCACGTTTGCGACAGCGCTGGATGGGCCCATGAGCATAGCACCAGTGCAACACAGGTATAGGATTGCACTCTCAGAGCCAGGGAGGATGGCGCACTGTGCTGGCCTCTCTGACTCCAAGAGTGGTCCAAACATACTTTATGCTGTCTCTTGTGCAGCCAAACGTTCCTGGCCTAACTGTGCCAGCCTAAATACAGGTTAGGATTGTGGCCTTACAGCCAATCCTAAGTAAGGCCGACATAGTAAGGCCAACATAGTAAGGGTTGTATCCTAAAACCCATTAGGAGGCAGCAGCAGCAAAGTACAGACCAAGGGGAGGTTTTCTCCTTACACCTGTGTAAGCCCAGGCATCCCAATGGGGCTGCTCGGATCTGCGCCTGCTGTTTTGCAGGTGCACATGTGCCGGAGAGGCCTGAATCAGGGGATGGGGTTTAGGATAAATAATAATAATAATAATAATAATAATAATAATAATAATAATAATAATAATAATAATA
>JAJKFI010000010.1:15720909-15736381 GCA_029204185.1 Lerista edwardsae
CCCGCCCCCGCGGGGAAGACGGCGAAACGGAGCGGTACGCAACGGGCGGGCTGCCGCTCACCCATTCCTCCCGCCCAGAGTACCGGTTACATGACACTACTGGATAGACCTATACCCAAAAAGGCTACAACCTGGGAGGATTATGATTCTCTTCACTTTCACATACTTGCTGGTGAGCTGTGTGTTCATTAGTGATGAAACTGGATCAGTGTCGTGCTTTACTACGGCAGTTCTCAAATGTTTTAGACCACTTTCTTTAGACCTACTTTGTAGAATGGCACTGGACCCACTGGAAGTGCCATCATCAAACAGGAAGTGCCATCATTGTGACATAATAAAATGACACTTCGGGAATGCAAATTGGTATTCTTGCACTGCAACAGTTTCACAACTATGAAACATCCTTGACAGAAAGCAATATTAGGACAAGTATTATGTCAAAGCACTGAACTAAAATATATTCTTTAAAAAAAAACTCACTTGAAAATTTGAACTGTTACCACCCACAAAAGGAATATAGAAATAGTAAGGTCTGCAGCTTCCAAGAAGGCTACTCACAGCTTTCTGTGACCTACCTGACATCAGGTGTGTATTGTGTATTAGTTTGCAACCCACCAAGTGGGTCCTCATCCACAGTTTGAGGAACACTGATTTACTACATTACTGAAGGATAAGTTCTGTACATACTTGGCAGGGGAAAGGCAAAATCTGCATATTAATATCCCAATCTGTGAAATGGCCTTAATAGGAAATGTTGCAAATATATTTGAAGTTCAAAGTAATCTGGATAATCAACATTATGTTTCAGGCTAAAATGTGGCCTTTTCAAATGCATGGCTATTTTGTAGGAAAATGAATTAGCATTTCTAGCATAGAAGACATTCAAAGTGACATGATCTGTGATATTTAAAGTGCCATAATACTGTATGCTATTTTAAACGCACTTTAATCCGCATCTCTGTTCCATTCATGCCCATTAGAATTCCAAATGCTCAAGCTTGTTGGTACAGATTTATGTAAGGTTAAAAAAAAGGGTAAAATCAAGATATTCCTGCATTTAGTGTGTGTTGATAAGGAAAAATGGTTTTCTAGAATGATTAGCACCAATACTTTTCTTGGTCTAGTTTGCTGACTGTTACATAATTGGGAATATGATCACATGTGCTTAGAATGAATATTTTCTGAATAGAATCCAATGAAAATCTTGCCATCTGTTCCCTTATTTCAAACCAAATTTGCAAAATAGCAAAATGATTTTTACCAGTAACATATAGACAAATTTATGAATGGGACCTATTGTGGATATACTTCAATCTAGAGCAGTGGTTCTCAAACTTTTTAGCACCCGGACCCACTTTTTAGAATGACAATCTGTCCAGGACCCACAAGAAGTGATGTCATGGCCGGAACTGCCATCATTGTGCCCCCACAGTATGCTGCTTTCCTGAGAATGCAGCAATAAATTGGGTTATTTCTCAGTCATTTTCCAATAGAAGGTTGGATCAGAAAGAAACACGCTTGACACAGACTAAACAACCACACAGCCCTCCCCCTTTCCAGTATCCCAACTTCCCATATTTTCAATATGGCTGCCTTAGATGCTTTGCAACCCACCTGAAAGTAGCTTGCAATCCACTGGTGGGTCTCTACCCACAGTTTGGGACCACTGGTCTAGAGTCCAACGGGTAGCTCAACCCTATAGTGCCTTGGTGCCGAGAGGAACAGTTTGCATTCCAGGAGTGTCATTTGATTACATCATAATGACAGCACTTCCTGCTTGATGATGTCACTTCTGACCATGACATCACTTCCAGTGGGTCCCGACACAAGTGCCATTCTAAAAAGTGGGTGCAAAAAGTTTGAGACCCACTGCTGTAGACAGTGACCACATGTGTTTTCCCAGAAGTGCCCTTTTTGCAGTATCTTGGATCATGTTTTCGTTCAGTTCTCAGGCAGAATATGTGCTTAGGTTGTAGTAAAGTAATGGCAAGGTCAGACTCTTCACCGTAAACCAGATGTGAACAGTAAACCTATATTGTAAAATAACAGTAAAAAATAAGAGCAGGAGAAGATGATTGTGCCATAAGACATCTTGTCCACTTGATTAGGCAATTAGGGACAAGCAAAAGATGTAGGAGTTTTCTGCTAGTTATTCATGGATGACTGGAATGTTGTGTTTCACAGTTGCAAATAAATATTGGCTTGCAAATTCAGAGGGAAGTAACCACTATTTGGGGAAACCTGATGTTTAGCCAAGGGTGAAACCCACTCATTAACATTATTTTCTTTCCACTGCTGAGATAATTAGAAACTCATATTTTTTGCACCTTCAACTGTATCTGAGGACAGTTAGATTTTATTTATTTATACCAGTATTTATTTACCACCTTTCTCTGTTTTTTTTTTTAGACAGCATGCAAGGCAGTTTACATGGGCAAGGTACTCTGCACCACAATTTTTCAATGGGTTTTTTTTATTACAAACTAGCTTGTCCTTACCTGGCGTTGCCCGGGTATTTATTTATCCCAAGCTTCTATTAGACAGGAAAAGGAATGAATTCTATCTATAGTGTAAGATCGAAGTAATTTTATGTACAGGTAATTAAAAGTATAAGTACAGTATAAAAATTATAAAGTAAAATCTTTTACAAATTCACTATAATATTAATGTAACTCAGAACTTGCTTATAAACAACATTTTTTGTTTCACCTCCAGGAGCAAGAATAAATAAATTCTTGGGTGAACCCACCCTTGAGCAAGCAACATAAAGTTGTCCGTGGAAGAAACATGGCAATCTCAAACTCCACAGTACTTAATAGACTGCCCCGTGACTTGTTGATCGTGATTGAGAATGCAAGTCTCATTGGAAATTGCCATCTCTTAAAATTAAAAGGGAGATCCGTCGGAATGAGTGTTATCCGTGGGATACAAACTGTTTCACCCTCTCCCTTTTTTGCTAAGATAGTTGCTTCAATTACATGACCCAGCATCTTCTTGACACACAGCCTTGTGCCATTGCAAAGTTTTGGCAGGTCGAGGTTCCGTAGTAAAATAATTGGAGATCCTACTGTAAGTAAAAGACAATGTGGTGGCAATCCAGCCAGATCAAGTGAGTTTAGGAAGTCTGATGGGAAATTGATGACCTCATAGGCATCCACTATGGTATCGATAGACTTGTATTCAGTGACTATGCCTAGTAACATGGCAAGTATTTGATTGGAGTCCAAGACTGGGGCATTATGATTTCTAAAAATTTCCAGAAGTTTCTACAGAGTTCTATTCGTCCTATTCGACTAAACTTGGGCTTCAATGTCATCGAGACTGTCACCAAGCAGCTCAGCGACCCCGAAAACTATGGATTTGATACTGTCAGTCATTTTGGACATTTTATTTTGCACCCCTTCTCACCCCCCATGCCGATGGGTGCCAAACCTGGACTCAAATGGCATCGGGAGCATCACCGTTCATCTCAGCGACCCTGAAAACTATGGATTCAACACTAATATTGGCCGTTTTCGATCATTTTTACATGTCACCCCCTTCGCACCCCCACCCCTAGGGGTGCTAGGGGTGTCGTACCCCCGCAGTATTTCTTTCCAGAGTGTACCAAGTTTGGTGCACATCGCTCCAGGCATTCCAGCAGGTCATGGCAGACATTTTATCTTGCACCCCTTCTCGCCCCCCATGCTAATGGGGGCCGAACCCAGACTCAAATGGCGTCGGGAGCATCACCACTCGTCTCGGCGACCCCAGAAACTATGGATTCAACACCGATATTGGCCGTTTTCGAGTATTTTTACATGGCACCCCCTGCGTACCCCCACCCCTAGGGGTGCTAGGGGGTCCTACTCCTGCAGTATTTGTCACCGGACCACAAGGCATACGCGTACCAAGTTTGGTGCATGTCGCTCCAGGCGTGCCAGAGCCTATGTGGAACATACACACATACATACGTTCTCTTGTATATATATAGAAGATATATTGTGTGATTCACAGAATCTACAGTCCCAGATGTAGCCTTCATAGTGTGGTTATCTATCCTGGCTGCATGTCATTGGGGTTCAGCAAGTAGTAATAAATCAAGTCTGGATAGAACCTCAAGGTTATTCTTTGCCAACCAATCTTCTCACATGTTCCCATGCTTCTCTCTCTCTGTGGCTAATCAGTGACTCCATCCTGCCACAATGGGTACAGCAGCTTATCATAATTTGGCATTCTGTCTCCCATCCAGAATACAACCACGGATTCTCCTGCTTAGCTCTTCAGGCAGTACCGCCAGCTCAACCATCAGTCCACACTTATTGTTGCAGTTTTCTGCCCACTTAGGTTAGCAGGATTAGTTCTAAGCTTCTTGCAATAATTTTCTTTTGATGCCTACAAGCTACAGGGAGAGCTATATAGGTTAGAAGCAAAATCTAGCATTACCCTAAGAGACTCAAACTAGTTTCAATCTCTTCCACCTAACCTGGTTTCCTCTGAACATTTGCTGTAAATGCATTTGCTAAATTCCCTTCAAATTTGCAGTATAACATTTGTCCTGGTGACAGCATGTCAGTAATCCAATCCAACACATTTAATGTTTTTCCTATGAGCTTTTTTAATGCTGATGTTTCAACCTCACAGGGTTGTTGTGAAGGCAACACACCCCGTGGGACGTGGTGGCGCAGCAAGTTAATCCGCTGTTGCTGGGCTTTCGACCACAAGGTTGGGAGTTCAAGACTGTGTGACGGAGTGAGCTCCCGTTGCTTGTCCCAGCTCCTGCCAACCTAGCGTTTCCAAAGCACCTAAAGTAGATAAATAGGGACCACTTCGGTGGGAAGGGAACGGCGTTCCGTGCACTATGGCATAGAGTCATGCCGGCCACATGACCATGGAAGCTTGTCCTTGGACAAAACGCTGGCTCTACAGGCTTTGAAACGGAGATGAGCACCGCCCCCTACAGTTGGTCATGACTAGACCATTCAGTCGTGGGGAAACCTTTACCTTTACCTTTCAGCCTCACAGGGTTGTTGTGAAGGCAAAAGAAGGGAAAGAACTACATACACCACCCTAAGCTCCTTGGAGGAAGGGCGGTATAAAAATTTGAAAAGTGAATGAATGAATGAGGAAGATCACCCACTAAGGGCAAATCCAATGTGAAGGAAAGCATGTGGCACAGACCTCATAGGATTTCACCAACTCTATTATGCCCGCATGCATTTGTTTGTTCAAAAATATCCTTTTGTCTATCTACCTTTTCATTTAGAATAGTAACACAACAGGAAAAAGGCCTATGCCAAGCCTTGTACCAGGCACATTACATTGCTGTGTGCAGTGGATGGTGGGAACCAGTTCAGCTACATTTCACATAGAGTCTAGAAGTATTTTCCAAAATTCTCTGCTCTCATAGAATAAGCGCTAGAGAGGACTATACCATGTGGGCGGTTTACCTTTGCTTCAATTAGTGAGCACTTTACATTCTGCAAACGGATCTTTGTTAGAAATTTAGGGCAGAATCCTAGCCAACTTTCCAGCACTGGGGTAAGGACAATACAGCTCAGAGGTAAAGAAACAAACATTCCCTTACCTTGAGGAGCCCTCTGTGATTGCAGAATGCAGAACATGCCCCATTGGCAAAGCTATTGTATTGGAAAAGGCAGGAGATACGCCGAGGAGATAGGGAATGGTATCAGCAATGGCCCATTGTACCAGAGAAGCCAGGGATTATAGGGTTACCCCCCCCCCAGATCTTTGCAAGGAGCACAGCTGCAGGCTGATGAGGCCCCTGGCTATGAAGGGAAGCCAGCACAGGTGCAGATAGGTGTGGCTGATGCTAGAGCCTGCCTAGCAGCAGACACCGATTGGCTGGCCTCAGTATAAAGTGGAAGGCAGGAGCTGGAGAAAAGAGCACCTGGGAAGGTGCTGGAGGATGGTACCTTGGTAGGTGCTGGATGGATGCATGGATTGTTCTGATGGAGTGCTGGCTGGACTGCCTACCTGCCTGATGGACTGGCTGACAGACAGACAGATGGACGGATTGCTGGACTGGATAAGGTAAGGTGGGGGAATAGCCATTGGGATCTGTTGTATGGCTGCCATGCCCCTGGAGCCACCAAGTGGAGGAGCCAGTTGTAGCTTAGGCAAGCTGACTGCCTATTGGTGGGGTTTGTTGGTGTTAGACTTGGGATAGTTTGGAGCTAAGCCAGTGATGAAGGCAGTCTGGAGGAGGCTGACCAGCCGGTGATCCCAAGCAAAGCTGCTGGAAGAGAGGAGGCCCAGTGGGTGACTGAACCCCCTCCCTCTTGCCTATCTCTGAGGCCACTCTGGAGGGGAAACTAGTTAGCCTAGTGTGGGCATTGGGGCCCTTGGGGAGGCCCAGCAGGGAATTTGGCAGAACAGCTATGTCAGTGCTGGAAAGTTGGTTAGGATTGTGCTCACGATGGGTACATGTGGAAAATTGCCATAGAGATCTTTATAACTTAACGCGCAGGTCTAACCAGCTTTCAGCACCAGGGTAAGGGCAATGCAACTCCGAGGTGAAGGAACAAACATTCCCTTACCTTGAGGAAGCCTCTGTGACCCCCCTCCCCCCACTTCAGGATGCAGCACATGCCCCATTGGCACAGCTGTGTCAGTGCTGGAAAGTTGGTTAGGATTGCGGCCATAGTTACTTAATCCAGGCTGCAAACATCTACACTCGTTTTGGGGAGTATGGCCCATTGCAGATCATAGGACTTACTTCTGAGTAAACATGTATATGATTGCACTGCTGGTCTCTCCCCAGCATTGTGTTTCATGGAGATATAACCTAAATGTTTGAAGCTCTGATTTGAATAGTTCACAAATAGTTGTTATATAATTATTCATGCTGTGAGAGTATGGGACAATTTCTCTATTTTGCTTTACTAAGCTTGATCACTGTGTTCTTTCAACAACTGTATTTGCATTTTCTCCTCAAATTCCAATGGGGGTTTATAATGACAAGGATTATTTTTTGGTACTTAAAGCACGGATGTATGGCATTTCTTGAGGCTTTAGCAATTACTTTCAGATATCTATTTTGTTAGCCTGGGTTGATGGAAATTATGTTGAACACCCCCCCCCCCCAACATACACTTCTGCAATAACTTTTATCTAGTGTAATTTATGCAACCTTTTTTTTAATATGCTTTCAGGGCACCTTTTAACTTCATTCGAGGTAGGTGTCATCATGCAATTCAATTCTCAAGACAGTTTTAAATGTTTGTGGTTTGTGCCAGTTATTATAAACTTGCTAATTAAACTTCTATCCGCTGTTGCTGTGCTTTCGACCGCGAGGTTGGGAGTTCGAGACTGCGTGACGGAGTGAGCTCCCGTTGCTTGTCCCAGCTCCTGCCAATCTAGCAGTTTGAAAGCACCTAAAATGCAAGTAGATAAATAGGGACCACTTCGGTGGGAAGGTAACGGCGTTCCTTAGAGTCATGCCGGCCACATGAGCACGGAAGCTTGTCCTCGGACAAAAACGCCGGCTCTACAGGCTTTGAAACGGAGATGAGCACCGCCCCCTACAGTTGGTCACGACTAGACCATTTGGTCATGGGGAAACCTTTACCTTTATTAGATACTACAGCCCACTTTTTAGAATGACAATCTATTCAGGACCCACCGGAAGTGATGTCATGGCCAGAAGTGTTGTCATTGTGACACCAGAGCCTACGGCTTTCCTGAGAATGCAGCAATAAGTTGGGTTATTGCTAAAGGCAAACCCAACTTCTTTTTTCTCTCAACGTTAGCACAAGGCAATAAGGAAACTTTTTACTACTTTGGTAGCAATGAAGTCACTCAAGGGTGGATTTTGACTCTTATTCACAAATCCCTTATAACACAACTTAGCCAAATTTAGAAAAAGGTAAAGAAAGTTTATTAAACAATGATAGGCACTTGCCATTTTTCAAACACAACATAGAACTCAAATATGCAGACTCATGGACACTTAAAATAATAAAGCAGTAACTAGCTACAACCTGACTATATCTCACCAGGGTGACATCAATCCTTTCAGTCCGAGTTCATCCTGCCTGACCCGGCAGGTTTCCCCAAAAGACACAAAAGTTGGAAGGGAAATCCCAACTCAAGAGTTAGCCCCTCCTTTATACCTAGTAATCTTTACTCTAACCTATCAGGATTTAGAGCCCCTGATAGCCTATGTGACATACACCCCATCACTCATGGCACAAGCCTTTCCTAAACCACACAGCTGTAACGCATCTTCTGGTTAAGATGACCTTGGGCTAATCAGCTAATTAGGTAGCCCTGTGTAAGGAGAAATGGTAGGGCTGTTTCCCACTCTGATCACACAAGAAAGCCTTTAAGATATTTTACTTTAATGTTTATACTCAGCAAGCACATTAATCCTAGGCAAAGATTTTCAACTAATTTTCTTCACAGTTATTTCCTGTGGTGTTCCGATGAGGGGGCAAATCACTGAGTATTGCAAGAACCTGAGCTCCTGTGTAATGTGACCCCTCCCCCTCACCTCTGGAGTCATTTGTGGCTTGGAGCAGGCCAACGGCTTTGCTCTCTGAGCTATGAATGGCTCTGGAGGCAAGGGGCAGCGGCTGTGTTACACAGGAGCTCAGGCACGTTTGTGACAGCAAGCACCCTTGTAGCTTGCACTGTGCCAGTGTGGAGGCTGCTTAGGATTGTGCTGCCAAGTTCTGATTTTTTTTGGGGGGGGGAGGTGGTACCAAATCAGTCAAATCTCAGATTAAATATTATTATTAATTTATAATTATTATAAAAATATATAAACATTAATAATGATTAATAATTAATATTTCAAATTAATAGTTTAATTAACTATTAATAATGATTAATAATTAATATTTCAAATTAATAGTTTAATTAACTTGCCGATGTTATCTTGCCAATGCCTGTAGTGGCCAGATGTTTCTTAATGGCCTTAGGAATTGTGCCTAGTGTACCAATGACAAAGAGCTGATGATTCCTCACCCCCACCCTCCACCAAAGATGCTCGATTTCAATTTCCAGGTCTTTGTTTTTTTTTGTGATCTTTTCCAACTGTTTCCCCTTGATTCAGTTATCTCCTGGAATGGCCACATCATCATCCAATAGTATTAATATTTGGGGCATGGTGCATCATGGAATTCTGCAGCAAATAATCAATTGAGACAAATAGGAGCTGCAGAAAAGCACAAGCATCTCAGATACCTGTAAAAAAGGGAAAGCACTTTATCAGAATAACCATACAGTCCCAATGCCGGCTGTGAGAAATGTGTCTATATGAAAGAAAAGGAAACCAGTGCAAGGGAAAAATAATTCTGCAGAAAGATACATTAAGGATATCTTTGACATTGTATAAAACTGCCGGATCACTTCATTATTGCTGATTTTCAGTTGTCACTTCTTCGCAGTTAGACATGCCTCATACTTTTTTGTGATGCATTCCCCAAATCAGTTGCCTGTTTCTGGATGAGCTGTTCCTGCAAGAATGCTGGGCTCCATGTCAATATAGCACAAAACTGTCATTTTAACCAGTGGCTATTACACCATGTATCTGACTTTCAGACATTCCAAGGTGTTGAATTCTAACTTGATTTGACCCACTTGGTGAATGATCCAAATCAGAGTCCATGGTTTTTTTTGTTTTTTGTTTTTTTGGTTTCATTTGACAATGTTCCGCTCAACATTTGAAGGATGTTGGGGGGGGTGAAAGGGGAGTTGAAATTGTCTCCCTTGGCTTACCTTGTTTCACTGATCTGCCAGTTTCACCATGACCTCCGCTTTGCAGTGTGATGCAGGTACTGCCAGCCCTCCCAAAACCTCACACTGAGTAATGCAACTTCATCACATAGCACTGTTAGGGTATACAGAGGGGATGCAGAGGCTGCACCCCCCCAAAACTCTCCCTAGAAAGAAAGCACCCATTTATTCTAGCACCCCTCATGATCCAAGGGTACTCTGTGTCCCCCACCAGACATTTTTGGTGACAGTCACATGACCTCTTTCCTGTCCCTTGCTGCAGGAGAAGAAGATTGGGGGGGGGGGGAAAGGTTTTTTCTTTGCTTTTAGTTCAGTGTTTTTTACAAATTTTCTTCTACCCTTGCTTGCTGTCAGGGATATTTCATGGTTGTAGAATGGCTGACATCCAAGAATGCCAGTTTGCATTCCAGGGGTGTCATTTGATTACATCACAACCATGACACTTTCTGCTTGGTGATGTCACATCTG
This sequence comes from Lerista edwardsae, assembly GCA_029204185.1. Classification (NCBI taxonomy): domain Eukaryota; kingdom Metazoa; phylum Chordata; class Lepidosauria; order Squamata; family Scincidae; genus Lerista; species Lerista edwardsae. Next base: position 15,731,119 of record JAJKFI010000010.1, read on the forward strand.
CCAATTACATCACTTCCAGGTTAATGACATCACTTCTGGTGGGTCCCGACATGTGCCATTCTAAAAAGTGGGTCCTGCTCTAATATGTTTGAGAACCACTACTGTAGAATGTGTGTGTGTGTGTGTGTGTGTGTGTGTGTGTGTGTGAGAGAGAGAGAGAGAGAGAGAGGGGGGGCAGTAGTGTAGCCAATAAATAGTGTAGGCACTGCAACAAGACATGTCAGCGGCTCCTCCCACTCACCATCAGAGCCATTACGAGCAGTAATGAAAATGCACAGGCACGTTGCCAGTGATGTCATTCAGGGGGAACGGACCAGAATGGGCATTCCGGATCCTAACGGGCTCCGTGGCTGGTTCCGGATTCCTGACAAGTGCCAATCAAAAGTGAGTTCCTGTTCCTAAAACATTTGAATGACACCACTGCACGTTGCCATCGCTTGCCTGAAATGGCTCTGATAGCGGGGGGGGAGGGGCTGCTCACATGGCACATTGCAACACCTGCAGTACTTACCTCACTCCCTTCCAGCTACCCCATTGGAAGGAAAACTCATTTTTGCATTCCTAAGACGTGTCGGTCAGATTTCACACATACGCACTACAGTTTTCTGAGCCTTGGTCCCCTTGTCAAGTTTTCTTTTTCCCAAGCAAGCAAGAAATTAAATCTATACACAGAGAGGGAAATTATTCTTCCATCATTTTTTTTTTCAGAGATCTGATATCTGGAAATTATGTTTACATTTTAATCAGGATCAATGTTTAATCAAGAGGAGCAAATCTGAGGCTGTTACTTGTTAAAAACCATTCATAAATCACCACAGATATCTGATCTCTCTTTTTTAGAGACTCTGAAGTTTTGGAGCATAATTAGAAGCAAATACAATTTATGGAAGTCCTACCCCAGCTTCGAAATTTCCATTTTTGTCCTGATGCTCACTTGTACCCTAAATCCCAAATGTCACTATAAATTAGTTACGGTCTCCAAAGAAAATAGAAGATTCTACCTCCAGGTGAGCCATTAAATATGTATCTTCCAACTTTAAAGAAGGCATTTCAAAATGAAAAATGGTTGGCTCCAACTTCTTTCAATTTCTGTGTTGCACTAGGTGCCAGCAATGACTTTGAAAATGATCGCCTCTGGGTAATAGCGAATGTATACAAACGGCTTCATTTTAAATCTCAATAGGCGACGTTGATGGCATTAATCAACTGCAGGCAGCCTTTATGTTCTCCGAATAGACACCTTCCACTTGACCTTGCAGTTGGGAGGGTTACAAATGGGAAAGGGGGAATCCTACTCCTGATTATTAAGAATTGTGTTTGAGATACTAATCAATATTAAGTGCATAGACCAGGCTAGACTTTGTCTCGCAGTGAAATCTTCGAAGATTTACAAGAACGCCTGCAGTGCTTGTCATGAGTATCTTATTCTTTTTGCATCTTGGAAATAGCCATGGATGGCACAATAGAAGAAAATATACAAAGGGTAATTTTTGCCGCTGCCAGAGTAGATGAACAGCATGAAATTGACATTTGGTGGGGCATTTGCTGGTTGACTTGTATACATTTCAGAGTTCCTCGCTGTTACCAATGATGATGGATAACCTAAACGTCCATTTTCCTGCCTCAGAGCACAATTCTAACCTGGAGTTAGGCCGGCACAGTTAGGGCAGCAAAGTTTGGCCAGCACAAGGGACACCAGAAGGCACATTTGGAGCACTCTCGGAGGCAGGGAGGATGGCACATGTCTGTGAGCTGGCCTCTCTGACTCCAAGAGTGGTCCAAACATACTTTACGGTGTCCCTTGTGCCAGCCAAACTTTTCTGACCTAACTATGCTGGCCTAACTCCAGGTTAGGATTGTGCCCTCAAACATGCTCTTTCATTCTGATTCCTCTGTCGGTGCAACTTGTTTGCGCTCTTTTTTATTGTTCCCCCTTGACTTTGTTTCCCTTTAGGCTCATATCTTAGTAACTTCCAGCATTTTTTGCTCTCTAGCAAATTCATTTGTGCTTCAATGACTTGCAGTACCTTTCTCTCAAATATCCTGGGTATGTTTCCTTCCATTTCCCTCTGTCATTCAATTGGCTTCTATTTTTTCTTCCCGCATGTTTTGTTTGCAGTTCTCGCCATCACGTCCTTGCCCTCCAGTTCTCATCTATCTTTGGTTTTCCTTCCACTGTCAATTTGCTTCCTGAGTTTTTTTTAATTTACTCTTCCTCTGATTTTGCTTGCTGGCATAGAAACTAATAGAATCGGAAATGTATACGGCTGTAAGGCCATCTCCTCTGACCACTGATATTCCCTTTGGACAGCCCAATATTATACTGCAATGGTTCCCAAACTGTGGGTTGGGACTCACCAGTGGGTCGTGAGTCATTTTCAGGTGAGTCGTGAAGCACCTAGAGCAGCCATATTGAAAATGTAGGATGGGATGTTGGAAAGGGGGAGAGCTGTGTGGTGGTTTGGCTTGCGTTGAGGTGGTTGACAGGGTTTTTTTCTTTCTGATTCACTTTGCTATTAGAAAATGACTGAGAGAGCACTCCTAATCTGGACAGTGGTCCAAACATACTTTACTGTGTCCCTTGTGCCAGCCAAACTTTGCTGGCCTAACTGTGCTGGCCTAACTCCAGGTTAGGATCGTGCCTGAAATTATATGGCTAACCTTGAGCATCTCAGATTTAACGTTGTTTGAAAAATGAAGATGATTTACATTTAAATTGTTATCAAACAAAGCTTTCTGTGCTTAAAATGCCCATTTCAATTCGGCAGGAACTTTAATTAGAAACCAAGCACTTTAATTGGACAGAGACGCCCTCTATAAATTAATCAAATGCTTCAGATCCTCAAGGAGAATACAAGCCACTTTTTGGCAATTAGTTTGTTATGAGAAGCAACATAATGTGAGATTAGTCATGCTCTGTGAGTGCTTATCAGCTTAAAATCTCAGCTCAATGGCATTGAAAATGTAACTAATTTCCAAAATATATATTCTGATTAATTAAACACCTGGCTGATCTGCATCATATAAGGAAGTATTTGATATGTGTGTATTATTTTGAAGTGTTTGTTACCGGTTGGCACAGAGCAATGCAATTTGGGGGGGGGGGACAAGTGGGTGACACTGCTCTGCTCATTCTTTGACACCAGGGTTCAGACATGCTGCTCTCTTGGCCTTTGACCTAGAGCAGTGGTTCCCAACCTGGGCGTCATTATCCCCCTTGGAGGGGGGCGGTCACAAGCTGATTTTCAGGGAGTTGCAGTACCCATTTTCTACCATGGGTGCATTTGCACACCATTTAAGAAGTTGTGTTTTGGCAACATTACCAGTAACCAATAACCCTCCCAACAGAAATGTGTTTTTGAACACATTTTAAGGTATTTCCACATACCTGAAAACAACTGTTGCATGTAATACCTATGGTACATACATGTTTTTTACAGGCACTGAGTGCTGAGTATTAATTCCTATGCAAATCATGCAAAAAAAAGCTACATTCACCCTAGGAAATCTAAAAAAAAACCCACACCACATGGTTTTACTGATCACATCGCTTAGCTACTGTAGGATGCAGCAAAGGAAAGATTTGGCATTTTGCAGGCTCTCTCTCTCTCTCTCTCTCTCTCTCTCTCTCTCATTTATTCTCCATCCATATCTCCAAATGTGGAAGTTTATGAGTACAGCATGGGAATTATTTAAAAAGTGTGACTTATTAAAATGAATCACTTCCAGCCCTGCCTGCAGAACCATGTAATTTCCTGCTTAATGACATCACTTCCAATGAAGTGAGGGGAGTCCTGACAGGTTCTTGTACCTAAAAATTCGGTGCCGGTGCTAAAAGGTTTGGGAACCACTTGCCTAGGGGGTTCTTCAGCATCCCCATCTTGTCCTACATGCCAGGGTTTCGCAAATTCTGGGATTACAACCCAATGTCAGGTGGGTTTTAAGTTGGGTCCTCCCATTCACCCTTGAATCTGGTTGACTGCAAATTGGACCCAATTTGACTGCCCTCAGGACCCAATAGGAGACCACACCGGAACTCCGCAAAGCTCAGAAGGTCTCCACAGGCCACCAGAAGCAGTCGGAAAGTCACTTTTAGTTTACTTCTGGGTTCATGAAAGCCACATCTGGTTCCTTCCAGAGCCCTACAGAGGCCTTCTGAACATATATTCCCTTACCTCAGGGCTGCACTGCAGCTGAATCAGTGCTGAAAAGTTGGATAGGATTGGGCCCTAAATATTACTTTAGCTCTGCTCTATGTACAAATGTAAACAAATGTTGCTCTCTAGTTTTGTCTGATTTAGCTAATTCAGAGGACTTTATTACCTCTGTTGTAAAAACCAAATTTTGACCTATTGAAATGGATTGACACTTTGTCAGACTTGGTGAGGTGGTGATTATTTAACCCTAATAAGCAAGTTTTGTGCTCCTAAAAAAGATGGAGCCACTCATCAGAAAGCATTACAGCTTTCTCCAGTGCTTTAAATGGAGGCGGGCATTGCTGTCAATGGGTTCAAAAGGTTATTCCAACAATTTGCCACCTTTTGTAGCATATTTGAGATTAGCAATGAAACTGCTAGTTGAATCAGAAGCGCATGGAGTGGAGAGACTCATTAATGAGAACAGAGGTTGCGCTACCAGCCTACCAGAGCATATGTCAATGATTTAACAATTACTGCAGGAACAATGGTAGAGATCAGGTGGATAATTTTTGCATTAGCAAAACTGATGGAGTGTGGCTGCATATGAAGTTTAGGTCTGGGAAATCTCTGGTTTCTTGTAAAGGAGAAATGATCCTGAAAATTTTAAAATGAACTCGGAGGTGAAAAATCACTGCAATGAGCTAATGAGGAACTGGAAGGAAATGAACCCTGATAGGCTTGAGGATGAGGATGTTAAAGACACGATCATCCAGGAGGAGAGCAATAAAGTTTGGTATTGGCATGATAATATTCTGCTTCTCAAGATAGGCTTAACTTGACTTAACAAAGACTCTAGAGTCTTTGTACTTTTTCAGTGAAGGTCCAGTTTCAAATGCTTGGCCCCTAAAGGATCACCTGTGCTAGTTTGCAAGGCTGCCTTACAAGGAGACTTCCAATCCAACAATGGATGGTGCTGGCTGCTTCAGTGGCATAGCTTAGAAGGGGCTGGGGGTACATTGCCCTGGGTACCATAACTTGAGGGGATGTCAGGAGACCTCCTGGAGGCCTTAGAAAGGCATCATCATCATCATCATCATCATCATCATCATCATCATCATCATCAT
>JAJKFI010000010.1:15736391-15747056 GCA_029204185.1 Lerista edwardsae
ATCATCATCATCATCATCATCATCATCATCATCATCATCATCATCATAGCATGTCATGACAATTACTGAGAATAATTTTGCCATGGGGCACCAAAAATTTAAGGGCTCCTGATGTCAAATGACTCTGGTATGCCATTGGCATATATTATATACTAGTTCGTCGCAGTGAGCTCTGAAAAACCCCTCAAATCAAAAACATTCCAACAAAAGCGCTTTCAACTGGATTCGACAGTACTAGGTGTGCGTATTGCCGGGAAAAAAGTCCCGGAAAGTCTGAGTATGGGAAGTGGCTAATGTACAAGATGCCATTCTGAGAATGGGCCAAAATGCATGCAAAATCCTATACTAAAACTGCGCCATTCCCAAGCTCGGACACAGTCCAACCACAGGTATGACAGCTGTTTTTCTCAGAGGTGGGTGTGCTAATTGCAGGAAAGAACGTCCGGGAACTTTGGAGTACCCGGAGTGGGCCATTTCCATCAGGTCCCAGTCTGAAGTTTCATGATTTTGCATGCATTTTGGGCCACTTACAGACTGGGATATAATATATTTCCCATAATATATAATATAATGTATATAATTATACATGATATAATATATTTCAAATATTTGTCCCTGTCTTGGGATAGCATGCTCTAGGTATGATCTATTCCCCCATATTTTATTAAATTCAATTGACCAAATTCTGGGAACAATCAATTAATCAACAACATGGTCTTGACATAATGCTGAGTTTTTCTGCAAACATACTTGGGAATAAGCCCCATTGAACACTTATTCTTGGTGTTTCATGTCTAAAGGAATACAAATGGGATGGGCAGCACAATCCTAGCATGCCTCTTGCACAGACGCAAGGGGAAGAGCGCCAACGTGAGAGCGCCAAGCAGCACCCCCGCATCGGCGTTCCATCTCTGAAGCTGATGCTACTCACTGCGTCGGCTTCAGAGTGCCGATGGAGAGCCTCCCTTGCGCCGACCGAAGACGGTTGGTGCAAGGGATTCTCTGTCCCATATTGGGACGGGGATTGGTGGGAAGGGGGGTGGCGGGAGGCAAGACTTGGGCGGGACATAGGTGGGCTTGGGAGGTGCCCCTACAGCCATATCCTAAGCCCATCAGCGAGGCCGTGCGGCTTCAATTTGGGCTGCGGGGTCTCCTCGGATCTGCGCCCACTCTTTAGCGGGCGCAGATCCAAGGAGCACATAGGGGAGTCTGGAGCCTCCCCTACGGTAAGGGAATGCATGCTCCCTTGCCAGATGGGGGAGGCTCCAGCCTCTCCTAAACAGCGTCAGATATGGCGCTGTTCCATCGGCCTCACCAACCCGGCACTGCTTAGGATTGCGCCCTGTGTGGGAAAAGAAAGTGGGTTGGGCACTATAATGTAGAGCTCAATCCTAACCTGGAGTTAGGCTAGCACAAGTTAGGCCAGCAAAGTTTGGCCAGCACAAGGACCATTGTAAAACACATCAGGAAGGACAACACATGTCTGTGTGCAGGCCTCTCTGACACTGAGAATGGTCCAAGCATACTTTAAGGTGTCCCTTGTGCTGGCCTAACTCCAGGTTAGGATTGCACTCAAGAATATGTAAATTCTGTGTTCCGCTTGAGCATTGTTGAAAACTACTTTTCTTCTGTCTGCCTATTTGTGTATATATATCTCCCTCCAGATTAAGACTTCCACTTTAAAAATGGGAAGTTGAGATTGAGTGCACAATCACTTGCATAATCATCAATCAAGTGATTGCTTACAGAGGACAAAAATGTTATTTCTAGACCCTTATATGTAAGCGACCAATAATATTAGAAACTGCTTCTGAAAGTAATTATAATTCCTTTTTTGTTGAGCACAAGGAGCCAGAAATATCCATCCATCCATCCATCCTCCCACCCCCAGCATACAATTCAATCCTAAACTCTTGAGGATGGGGAATTAGGAAAAGCTACTCAAATTGAAATCTGTCTTGCGTTTGAGTTCCAATCAAATAAACAGCCCAGCCATGCATAGGCTTAAAGAATAGGGCTCATTACTATTAAATGAGGATGTTGAAATGCAGCCCAATAGAAATATTGATTTCAGAAGATGGTTTGAGGAGTTGAATGTGGTTGTTAAAGCAAGCTGGGGTTCTCTCCTGACTGTCTTTGATTTACTCCAGTGCTTTTGAAGTGAAGGCTGTATCAAGTGGCAGCCTATTGTATATGTGTCACAGCCGTTGGCAACCATGGCAAAGAGAATTTAGTGGTAATTATTAACAAAACTGAAGACAAGTTGCCTAATGCCGAAATAAATGATGATCAAGCTGACCCGTATTGATTGACCCGTATTGACCCGTATAGTGCTTATCTGATTAGTGCTTGCAAGGGAGCAATCAATAAGTGGAGTCTGTAATACATGGAACACTGGTTGCTGGTGATTACTTGAGAAGCTTGATTGGAAATTGTTATCAGAACCCATACTACCATACATACTCATGTATAAGTAAAAAAAAATGCATGCCTTAACATTGACCCTGAAAACATGGTTCGACTTATACACGGGTCAATACACTTCTAAGAGCAAATACATAAAGTATCTAAGAGTAGCTGCTTGGTGAGGTGACGGGGGGAGACTGGGCCAGGATGACAGGATGCAAGCGGGTGGGGGAAAATGGAGCAATTTTACCTACTAGTAATCATGCTGAGGCAGCAATATACAGCAAACAAAACAAGGTAGCCATTTTAACTCTGTCTCCAAGCAGGAAGAGAAGTGAAGGTGTTGATGGGAATTGTACTGGTTATGAGGACTCCTGGTATGGAAGTATTGAACTCATGAAGGTAGGATAACAGGAGGTGACATGCCTTAAGAAGTAATGCTGGTGAAGTGAAGCCAGGGGGCGGGCTTAGCAGCCATGTTAGGTGACTCAAAACAATCCTCATTCCAAGCATTTCAGATTGCTTTGCTTGTACTGTTTAGGACTGAATAGTTTATTCCTTAAATAAAAACTTACGAAAATAAAAACGTGATCACGTAGACACATTATTGGTAACCTTATTATGATTTAATATGCAATTACAAGGTTAAATTCCTCATAATTATATTACTGAACATACCTGACGAAATGCTACTTGCTGTCTATTTAAACTCAGATTGCACTATTTTGACAGACTTATTTTTTGAAATCTACACAAGCAAAAATAAAATGGTCATGCCCCATAAAAAAAAAATTCTGCTAATGTTCAGAATTTTGAGAATATTACAGTAGAAAATGAAAGGCGGAAAAATAAAGTGTGAACGAGAAGGAAAGGAAAAAAAAGGGGGAGGGTGGGCAAAAATTAGATAAATATATAGGAAAATTGCATTAAAATCTCTTCATAACATAAGTTGTCAATATGAGAGTAATTCTTTTTTACTTCTAGACTATTAAGAGTTTTTTTTAACTTCTACACTCACCCCCCCCCCAAAAAAAACAAATTCTGTTAATGTTCAGAATTTTGAGAATATTACAGTAGAAAATGGAAGGTGGGAAAAAAAGTATAAACGGGAAGGGGGAAAAAAGGAGGGGGGAAATATTTTTTTCTTCCTTCTAGACCATTAACAGTGGGTGTCAGAAAATGGTGAATAAGACTGCTAGGAACAACAAGAAATTACACAGCTTCAAAAATAATGCACTCACTGTTTCAGTGAACTGTAGTTTTATTGAACCGATGTAATGTGAATACATGAATCTTTCCATGGAAATTAAATCCCATTTTTCTGACAGCGATTCGCACACCCGCGCACACCCATATGCAGAACACGCAGGCATGATTAAAGAGGTTGAGATTAACTTTTACACACGTGCAGGGAGATTTTGATTCGTGAATTCGCAGCAATCCTCCTTGGCGGCAATGATCTGAGTCAACCATATTGGTTGACCCCGATGGCTTCAAGAAAATGACGTCATGTCGCCTCCTGTTATCCTACCTTCATGATTCAACTGCATTCCTGACAAAGCCTACAACTCCCATAAGCACCTTTGTCTCCCCTTCAGTCCTAAAAATAGCTTAAAATATATATAGTGGGTCTTTCAGTCCTAAAAAATAGCTTTAGATGCCTGGAAACCACATGTTTGGGTGGTGTACCCCTTCAGGTACCAGTAGATGGTACCCTAGTTCTGCTCAGATTCTTAGCAATTCTGCTAAAATAATTTTTACTAATGTCAGGTTTCATGATAACTTTTCCTGCTCTCCCTAATAAGAATATTTATAATTCTACAGTAAACACAGCCAGGAGGGTGTAGTGTAGTGGGGAGAGGGCAATTTGGAGGGGGGAGGGATTGATGGTTGGTCCCCAGTCTCATACTTTGTTTAAGAAATTTATACCCTGCTTTTCTCCCACATTGAGGGGGGTTCAAGGTAGCTTACAACATGATAAAAAATATTGATCATAAAACTGATTTAAACATTAAAACAAAGAACACAAACAGGATCCCACCACTATCAAAAGCAACTCAGGGCGCAATCTTAAACTGGAGTTAGGTCGGCATAAACTAAGCCAGCAAAGTTTGGCCAGCACAAGGGACACTATAAAGTATGTTTGGACCACTCTCGGAGTCAGAGAGGCCAGCACACAGACGTGAGCCATCCACCCTGACTCCGAGAGTAGCATAGTCCAAACATGCTTTATGGTGGCCCTTGTGCTGGCCAAACTTTGCTCGCTTAGTTTATGCCGGCCTAACTCCAGTTTAGGATTGCGCTCTCATTAAAAATGCCAGTCCACATTAGGGAAGTGCCTTAAGGTCCTGCCAAAAAGTGTTCAGAGAGGGAACCATTCTTAGTTCCAGGTGAAGGGAATTCCATAAGCAAGGGGCCACCACCGAGAAGGCCCTATTTCTAGCCGCCATTTCCCTCACCTCTACTGGTGGCAGCATAGTCAAAAGGTTCCTCTCTGATGACCTGAGAGGGTGGTATTATGTCATTCATTCATTCATTCATTCATTCATTCATTCAGGTTGTGGCATGAAAAAGGTTGAAGACCACTAGCCTACATTGAATCGAACTAGCTCTCTCAAATTTCATACTGGGGGCTTTCCCAGTCCTACCGGAGATGCCAGGGACTGACCATGAGTCCTTGCACATACAAAACATATATGCTGTCATTGAATTATGAGCCTTCACTAAAACTTGACTTTCAGTCAATTGAATAAACGGGTTACCCCAAAATGTCAGGAGTTCCTTTTATTTAGACTTTATTTGAATGCCTCTGTAGTGTTAGGAAAGCAGTAAACATTGCAACACATATTCTTCCTATGGTCATTCTTCATGCATTTTTATGACATTCATCCACACCAAAAGGGTAAGAGCTCCACCCATGCGTAAATATGACTCAGGGCGCAATCCTATACTGTGCCGGCTTGTAAGGCCGACATAGCACGGCAATATCCTAAGGCCCATTAGGAGGCAGCAGCAGCAAAGTGCAGGCCAAGGGGAGGTTTTTCCCTTACACCTGCGTAAGCCCCAGCCACCCCTATGGGCCTGCTTGGATCTGCGCCTGCTGTTTTGCAGGTGCAAAGGAACGTGGACAGGAGCAGCCCAAATCGAGGTCGCCATGGCTGGGGACAGGGTTTAGGATTTGGCACTATGGCTGTCCTGCGTCACAACCGCGTCATAACCGCAGTCTTCACCCACTGCGCTGCCTAGTAACGCCCCCGGAATGCCTCTGGAACGCCCTCGAGGAGGCCCTGTGCTGACGGAGTGACGCTGATGCTCGCCTGGTGCACGGCTGCCGCTGCCGCGGCACCCTTTATGGCACGTTCGCGACAGCGTCCGGCCAGCTCAAGAGTGCAGTGTCGGCGCTAAGGGGCGTTTAGGATTGCGCTGTAATAGGTGATGAAATTTGACATTTCTTTCTGAACCAGTGCTGAAAATCAATGGGCCAATAGTTTCTAAAGAATGATAGATATGGGCAGTGGTGCAATTCAAATGAATTAACAACCGGTTCTATGACATCATAGTTGGAGCCAAAAAAAACCCGAAGCCAGCCGAGGTAAGCGAGTGGGCGGGGCCTGGCCATTGAACAACTGGTTCTATAGAACCTGGGCAAACCCCCTGAATTTTACTACTGGATACGGGTAATACTAAGATGTAAGGAGCTCAAAAGACTCTTCCAAAATTCTGATTGTAAATCGAGATGGTGTTTTCTGTGTTGCCTTTCTTGCTTGATAATACTCTGTTTTACAACTGGGTCTTTTATACAAAATTAAAATATACTTATAATTAATTATACATCAGCAAAAGCTGAAAGAGTTGTTTTCTTCTTTGGAATGGAAATGTGAAAAGGATCGGCTGTGACAGCAACACAGGCATCTTTCTCAAGAGCTATATCAAGAGGTTTGCAAGAAAAATCTCTTTATGCTATTCTTTTCATTTTGTGGAATGTGAAATGATTGAATCTTACCACCAGTGAGCTTTGCAAGATTCTTTTTTAAAATAATTCCTCATGGAAGCCTTGACTGCTGTCAGGGAGACACTCCAGTTGGAGAAGATTTCTTAGCTATTATATTGGGGGGGGGGAGGAATCCATCAATAGAGGCAGGGAAGAAAGTGGGAAATCGTATATAGCATGGTTCAGTCTAAATCAGTGGTTCCCTACCTGCCCCTACCCCCCGCTCAGGGAAGCCGGAACCACTGTATATCCCTTTAAGGGGAGTGGTTGAAGCAGTGACAGCAGCAACAACCTCAAAGGAATTGCGCTGCTGCTGCTGCTGCTACAAAGAGCTCTGCTAAGGTACCTGGGGTGGTAGCGTGGCCATCCTAAGGGGGCAGGGCGGCAGTCCCCTCTGCGGACCACCCTGCTGCCCTAAACAGCTACCTGCAGCAATCTGACCCATGTCTGGGCTTGTGCAAACCTTGAAGTGAGTGTGATGGTCGCAGAGAGCTATTTGGGGCAGCAGCACAGCCCGCGGAGGGGGGTGCCGCCCCCTGCCCCCTCTGGATGGCCGTGCTGCCTTCCAGGTACCTAAACAGAGCTCTTTGTGGCAGCAGCAGTGCGATCCTTGTGAGGCTGTCCCTGCTGTCACCGCCGTCCCCTGCGAGGACTTACAGGGTTCCCTACCTTCATGTAAAGGTTGGGAACCACTGGGCTAAATGAAGGACTTATCTGCCAATGTAATCAGTATTATTTATTATTATTTAATGAATTTATACCTTGCCTTTCTGCTCCTTGTTAGGGCACCCAAGGCTGCTTACAATAAAAAATACAGAATAAAATTTAAAAAAACAATACAAGACAATTAAAAATGACAGACAGTGATGTCATGCAGGGGGTACGCGGGGGTACGCAAGTACCGGTTTCTAGGATTACAGCTGGCCCCGCCCATTCGCCCGCCCACTCGTCGACTCCGCCCCCTGCAACGTTTGAATTTCCTGCATGTTTGAGTTGCCTGCATGTTCTCAGAGCCAGGCAGGCAGGCAGGCAGTGAGCGGAGCCTTTCCTTTCCTTGCCACTGAAAAATGAGTTGCTCTGGGGTTTTAACATGATGCCAGGCCTCCTTCACATGTTCTGGGGGTGCTGTGGAATACTGTTGCAACTGTTGGGTCAGTTTAAAATAATCTGAGGCCTCAAAAAGGGCTTTTTTCATGTCACGTCCTGCCATGACATCACTTCTGGCTTATGATGTCACTTCCGGTGGGCAGGTCCCGACACGTGCCAATCAAAAGTGAGTACCTGTTCTTAAATCATTTAGATGACACCACTGACGACAGACCACAATGGACAATACCATCATGAAAATTACAAATTAAAAAATTACAAAATTAAAATACAAATTAAAATGCCATGATCTTAAGACCATGCCGAAAGATTGCTAGTGAGGGAGCTGTTCTTAATTCCAAGGGGAGGGAATTCCACAACCGGGGAGCCACCACCGAGAAGGCCCTATTCCTGGCCACCATCCCCCCACCTGACCTGGTGGTGGCACAGTCAACAGGGCCCCCCCCAGATGACCTGAGAGCACAGGTAGGATTGTATGGAAGAAGGCGGTCCCTCAAATACCCTGGACCCAAGCCATGAAGGGCTTTAAAAGTCTAAACTAGCACTTTTAATTGGGCCTGGAAATGAACTGGCAACCAGTGCAGTCGCTGAAGCAATGGCCCGACTGAGTCGAACTGACGAGCCCCGGCAACCACACGGGCAGCTGCGTTCTGCACTAGTTGCAGCTTCCAGACCGTCTTCAAAAGCAGCCCCACACAGAATGCATTGCAGTAGTCTAATCTGGATGTCACCAGGGCATGGGTCACCGTGCCCAGGTCTGAGTGACCCAAGTATGGTTGCAGCTGGCAAATTGGCTGAAACTGAGCTCCCTTGGCCATAGCTGCCACCTGAGGGTCCAGGAGCAGCTGCGGATCCAGGAGAACCCCTAAGCTGTAGACCTGCTCCTTCAGAGGGAGTGCAACCCCATTCAGAGAAGGACAATAGTCCAATACCTGAGTCTTTGGTATTGCCCAATACCTCCGTAGTCTTCCAGACTAGGAGAACCTCCGTCTTATCCGGATTTAATTTCAGCTTGTTCGCCCACATCCGGTCTCCAACCGCCTCCAGCCAATGGTCCAGAACCCCGACTGTCCTTTCAGAATCAGGAGGAAAGGAGAGATAAAGCTAGATGTCATCAGCATACTGATGACACCCTACCCCAAACCTCCAAATGACCTCTCCCAGCAGCTTTATGTAGATGTTAAACAGCATGGGGGATAGAATTGATCCTTGTGGCACCCCAAACCTAAGAGGCCAGGATGCCAAGCAAGCATCCCCCAGCACCACCTTCTGGGATCTGTCAGTCAGGAAGGAGCAGAACCACAGCAAAACAGTTCCTCCAAGTCCCAACTCAGCCAACCGATCCAGAAAGAGACCATGGTCGATGGTGTTGAAGGCCACCGAGAGGTCCAGCAGGACCCACAGGGATGTACTCCCCCTGACAATTCCCTGGTGTAGATCATCCACCAAGGTGACCAAGGCAGTTTCAGTCCCAGCCTGAAGCCAGACTGGAATGGAAACAGTAGGACTTAAGGCTGTAATCCTAAGTATATTTATTTCGAAGCCAGCCCTTTGAACTCCATTGGACTTTTGAACAGGGCCAGCCTTAGGATCCCACACTGAATCCAAATAGCAGAGTGCCCGCTGCCACAGGCAGCATACCTCAGCCAACATGTGCAAGGTTGGAATAGCAAGCAGAGCATCTTAATGTGGCCCTCCCATCCTCCAATTGGCTCAAAATCCAGACTCCCATAAGCAGTTGGCGGTGACATCGAAAGCAGGTCAAGGGTGTCAGGTACACCACTTTATGTGCTTGTGGGTCTTGGGAGGCTTGTCCCACTCTGCAGACAGAGACACTGCTGGAAAGGGCCTCAGACATGGCTGGAGTAGAGGGTTGAGCGGGGGCTGGAGTGCTGGCTGCCCGCCCACTTGCATTGGGGCCTGGTGCTAAATGAGCGCTGCCCCAGTGCAGGTGTACCTGAGTCACAGATGTGCCTTACAGCACATTAGCGACATTTTCTTTGGAGATATGCACTGGCGATAAGGGCCTTTGGGATTTGGCCTGCGGGTCTGAAGGATCTGACTGGAAGGGTCAAAGCTTGGCCTGTGGGTATCTGTGCTCTCCAGCTACCTTGACCCTTCAGGGTTGGCTATGATAGGCTCTTTCAGGGCACAATCCTAGCCTGGAATTAGGTTGGCATAGTTAGGCCAGCCAAGTTTGGCCGGCACAAGGGACACCGTAAAGTATGTTTGGATCACTCTTGGAGTCAGAGGGGCCAGCACACAGACGTGCACGATCCTCCCTGACTCCAAGAGTGGTCCAAATGCACTTTACCCTTGTGCCGACCAAACTTTGCTAGCATAACTGTGCTGGCCTAACTGCAGGTTAGGATTGTGCCCCCAGAGTCATAATAATAATTAAAAAAACCAAGCTCAGCATGATAAGTGTATGTTGTTAAAAAGTACATAAAATGCAGGGAGCCACAGCAAGATGCATAAAACGAGAGAACTAGCAGTGAGTTGCTATAGTGCAAAGTACAGGAGCAGACAGGATAAATAATTGAAGGGCCAATGCAGTTAAAGTGCAAATACAGAATTCCAGAGAACAATCCATAATTTAGCAGCCAGTTATTAAAAGGGCCAAACCAGACTTCACGTAGGAGATAAGCAAATTCACGTCCACTTGCTCCTATTCATGCTGCTTAATACTTTCCCCTCCCACAGTTCCCTAAAAGTTGAGCCCACCAGCTATTTCTCCCCTGGAGGAGAGAAAGGCAGCTTTTCCCCCAAGGTTGTAAAAACTATTTTTTGTGGACCAAGGGCAGGAAAGAGTGAAGCAGCCCCTTCCTTTCCCATTCTTCAGCCATAATCCTAGAGGTGCCATTGGGCTGATGCTAAGCAGCAGTGCTGCGCTGCTCATGCGCCAACCAAACATGGCTTGCATGGGAGTGGCTCTGGGCGGGAGGCGGGCAGGAGGGAGGAACTGGGTGGGGATGGGCAGGCCGGGAGGCAAATAGCACATGGTGACTTCCTCCCCGCCAATGCCCCAATTGGAACACACAGCCAGATAACTTTGGCCAATGGGGCCTCTCTGCAAGAAGACATCTGTTATCTGAAATGAGCTGTTCTCTCTCTCTCTCTCTCTCTCTCTCTCTCTCTCTCTCTCTCTCTCTCTCTCTCTC
>JAJKFI010000010.1:15753653-15782202 GCA_029204185.1 Lerista edwardsae
AGATAGATAGATAGATAGATAGATAGATAGATAGATAGATAGATAGATAGATAGATAGATAGATAGATAGATAGATAGATTAGGAAGCAACTGATAGTCCCCTGTGCAAGCACTGATTCATTATTGACTCATGAGGATGATGTCACATTGTGACATTTACTAGGCAGATTTAGTTGTGTGGGGGTGGTTTTCCATTGCCTTTTCCAGTCATCTTCACAGCAAGCTGAGTACTCATTTTACCAACCTCAGAAGGCTGGAAGGCTGAGTTGAACTTGAGCTGGCTACCTAAGAACAACTTTCACCGGAATCAAACTCAAGTTGTGGGAAGAGCTTTTGACTGCAACCCTGCAGTCTACCACTCTGTGCCACATGATTACAGGTGTGCCCTGGTATCCCCTGATTCAGTAACCAGGGTATCAGTTATCCATGGAACCCATGGATACTGGGACACCAATGAAAAAATAGGGGATCATTAAACCTTTTTTTCCTCCCTGGTTGGTAAAACCACTGATGTTCTCCTATCTTTAAAAAGGTGTCCCCAATATCCATCGTTTCAGGTATTCACAGGGGAGTCCGGAACAGAACATCAGCGGATACTGGGATATGCCTATATATAAGGTGACCAACTTTTTTATAGTGAAAAGGAGGACACAAATAAATTGAAGAAAAAAAATATCTTAAATAAAAGAAACATTTTATTCATTGCAACAATAATACACTATAATATGATAAATGAATAATAAAAACATTTGTAGCATTTTATATTGTAATTATGCTTACATGCCAACAGGGTTGTATAAACTTGTAAATAAAATTATACATATTTGGAAATTATTAAATAGATAATGAATTATTAAAACATGAATTATGCTTACCTGTGTATGATTGAATATTCACTGAAAGAAAGAAATAATTACCGTGAGTCTACTGCGTGCGTATGTGCCCTGTCATGTTTTGGTAAGAAGTAAAGAAAGCCATTTGCGCGCAGCGCTCTCTCTCAAGGTCTCCCGTGCGGAGCACATGCATCTCATAATGGCGTCTCGCCGCACTGCACCGAGTGTAAATCACAGGCTCATATGCCCGCTAATCAGTTCTGGGCCCCTATGAGTCTGTGATTTTTTCAGCAGCTTGTGACCTTAAGCACAACAAGGCTCACAACCACTGCTACTAGTCTGGGCCCAAAGTTAAGAATACTTCCTCTTAACTTTAAAATTCCCCAGGCTAAACAAGTCCCAACTACAGGGACTTTTTCCAATGAGTAATTTAAAATTTGGTAAGTGTGCCACTTTAGCCACTGAATCTTATCTGGTTCCAAAGACAACCAAAGCTTCTAGTAAATTTAATTGTAGTTTATTTAATCGATCGAATACGGGGATTTACAGATTAGTCTTCAAATATCGAAAAGGAGGACATGTAGGAGGATACTTTTCGAGGGAGGACAGAACTTACAAAAGGAGGACTGTCCTCCCTAAAGGAGGACGGTTGGTCACTGTCACCCGGGGCCCGGGAACCCCATGGGCCGCTCCGAAGTGCAAGGGTCTACACGGGTAGGTAGAAGGGGAGCCAGGCACCCCCATGACCACCCCGAGGCCTCAGACCAAGGACGGGGGTCCCACTTGGCCACAGGAGGCCGCAGGAGGTGGATGGTCAGAGAAGTCGGGCCAAGCTCAGAGAAAGCCTTGGGTGATTTGCTGAGTAGAAGCGAGATCCTGCAAGGAGCCAGCCAAGTCTCACGAGAACTGGGCCTGGGAGTGAGACCGGAAGGGGAGGAGCCTAGAGAGGCTGGTCTAGGCCTCATAAGGAGCCCAGGCAGCAAAGGGAGAGGACGTCCCTCCTGGAGCTGGGGAGTAAGAGGAGGAAAGGCGCCCAACGAACCAGGCAGGCCGCCTGGACTCGCACCGGACCGTGGCCTGAAAGGGGACCATCGAGCCCCGCTCCTTGAGAGGCTGAACCCCAGGAACGGATCCTTGGGGGGCTCAACCAGAACATCAGCTCCCCTTCGCCCTTGGGGTGGCCTAGGGGTGCCCCCCCGAGAGACCTTCTCCCCAGCCAGTCCCTGGCCCCACCTGAGCAGGCACAGGAACAGGGAGTCTGCTGACCCTGAGCACGGGGCGAACGGGACGACCCCCAGGGACCACCCGGGCATCAGCACCCAAGCCGGTGGCTGCCATCACGCCCGACGAAGACGAACGCCGAGGAGTGACCCCGCGTGCCGCAACCCACGGCGAGGCTCCATCTGAGGACTTTGGGAACTGGGCCCTGTGAGGTAACAGGGTCCAAGGGCCCCGAGCCGGGGGCTCAGCTTACGGGGGGGCTCCATGAATGTAAAGTCGCTTTCCCGATTAAACCGATTGTGTCCCCCCGCAAAAGGTGTCCCGCTGCATCTTTTCCCAACGTCGCGAGGCAGCCAGAGCGAGGCGGGGGTGCACCCCCATGCCCGACCCCGGGGATCAGCTCCGCGGGGATACCCTGGACTCACAGTCACCTTACTATTTATCCTAAAATCTATATGGGGAGCAGTCCCATCGAACAATGTGGAACACACTTCTGAGTAGACATGCATGGGATTCTGTTATGTACTGTATATATTTGGAATAAAATACAGCATAATTTGTAATAGAAATAATTAGAAATATCTTTTAAAAATACCTTATTGAACCAACTGAGTATTTCTGACACCGAAGATGATTCTGCCCTTATGGTAGATTTTATCCTGCTATGCTTAGGCTACCAAACATTTTGTGTTCTTCAATCCTTCATCAATGTAGAAGATTAAGCACATGTGTTTAGAAAGCATCTTGTTTACAGTCCAGGGTTTCCGCATTTGTGAAAACAATGGTCTTTCTTTTCCCTTAGCAAATTTAGAGCCCAGTGCTGTCTTTTCAAACCCAAGTTTCTGATATAACTAGAAGTGACAGGTGGCAACATGTTTTTTTGCCCCAGTCCAAAAGTGCAGAATTCAGAGAGTTTTTGACTTAAGATGCTGGAGCAGTTAAAATTCCACAGGAGATATTTGGGCTTAAGGCACCTGCTACTCCCCTCTCTTTTTAACACCAAATGTGTGAAAGAAGCATTTAAATTCAGTTTTTAAACAGCTCAGGGTTTTCAAAACTAGTGAAGACCCTAGGGCATGTTTTCTACCAATATGAAAACTGTATGGCCTAAAGAACTCCATTTTCCTTCTCCTCCTCATTATGATCAAAACATTGCTTGAAATGAGAAGATAGTGTGCATCCCATTTCCCCAGCCAGTTCTTCCTTTATAACCCAATTCCAGCTGGTAACATACGAAACTTCCTTATACTGCAACTGATGTGCCAGCTGCATCCGTAACATGAGTCAGTCAGATCTGACCCTGGAGGCCTGTGCCTTGGTGACATTAAGACTCAACTACTACTACATGCTCAACAAGGGGCTGCCTTTGAAGACAGTCTGGAAGCTGCAATTAGTGTAGTATGCAGCAGCCCATGTGGTCTCAGGAGTTGGGTGATTTGATTCTGTCAGACGACTGCTTTTTGGCTGTGCTGGCTAACTGCTCATCTCCAAGCACAATTCAAGGTGCCAGTTTTGACCTTTGAAGTCCTTCATGGCATGGGATCAGGGTCACTGAGGAAGTTGCCTTCTGCAGTATGAATTGGCTCATGCCTTGAGGTCATCGTTGGGGCCCTCTTCGGAATGCCACTGCAGCTAGATCAGCAGCGACAAGGGGGGGGGGGAAGGGCTGTTGTGGCACCAGTGCTGTGGAACTCCCTCTCAATGGATTTGAGATCTATGCCCTCCTCCCAATTGACCTTCAAAAAGGGATACACTTTTTATTCAGATTAGCTTTCCTCTTTTGAGTGCAATCCTAACCTGGAGTTAAGCCAGCACAGTTAGGCCACTGTAAAGCATGTGTGGACCACTCTCGGAGTCAGGGAGGATTGCACATGTCTGTATGCTGCCCTCTCTGACTCTAACAGCGCAATCCTATACCCCCCTTGCACCGGCACTAAGCTCTTGTGCTGGCCAAACGCTGTTGCAAATGTGCCATCAAGCGCGTCCGCATCAGCATTGTGGTGCTGGACCAGCGCAAGCAGCAGTGCCAGCGCTCGGGTGCCGCCATGACCATGCGCCAGTCAATGTGCCAGGACAGGGACAGGGAGGAGATGAGATCAGTGGCAGTGGTAACTCCATTACCCAGCCAGGCTGCCCTACACAGGGCTTCCCAGATTTTCAGATTTGGCACGGATCTGAGAAGGCTCAGAAGAGTGGCCTGGGCTTTATTTGGAGTAAGGGGAAACATATCCCTTGGCCTTTGCCCCAGTGAGACTTCCAGCCACCTCCTGAGCTGCATTGGATGCAGCACAGGCCATGTGACCTGGCTGTGCCAGTGTGGTTTTAAGATTGGGCTGCCCATTGTAACAGAAATCACACTCCAGTACCAAGCACAGCCTCTCCCCTACTTCAAATAAATCCCCCAAAGGTTCATTTCTGCAGCTGGAATCATACTCTGCTGCGCAATGGCAACCTGTAGCTTTTACCAAATCTTCTTTTCCCTGCAAGGATTTGAAGGCCTTAGGAGAAAAGGTGGGCACAGAGCTCTGTTGGGCCTAATACTGCACATGTGCAATCAAATGTGCTTGACATTAGTAGCACCCCTGATTGAGTAGCCACAAAATCCATGCTCTCTGGATCTTAAAGCAATTGTGCCCCACAGTCTCCGTATGGACCATTTACATCAAGGTCCTTCAATTTGTGGGGTTTGACCCCAATGGGGTTGTGAAGCCCCATTTGGGGGTTGTGTCAACCTTCTAAAGCCTGCACAAGACAGGGCCTGGATCTAATCTAATAATGGGACTGTCTTATCAAAACTGAGTTCTTGATATAATCCTGCACCGCGTCATCTCGCTGTCTTGCCCCGCAGCTCCTACGGCCGACACTGCTCAGGCTGCTACCTCACAGGGTTATTGTTTAGAGCAGAGGTTTTCCAACGTTTGAGCACCGGGACCCACTTTTTAGAATGACAACCTGCCAAGGTATGAGCCCCATACCTAGTGAGGAGTTGCTGGGTGGATGCCCCAGAGGGGTTTGGGCACTGCTAGGCCTGCACAGTTTGGCCATAGCAGTACAGCACGAGGCCTGGTAAAAGGCAGAAGTACTGAGTCACTTCAGCAGGTGCAAGACTAATTGCACACTGAGCGAGAGAGACACAGGTGCAAGATGGGTGCAGCTGATTAGCTAGAGCCTGCCCAGCAACTGTCGCTGATAGGCCTGCCTCAGTATAAAGGTAGAGGCAGGAGCTGCATTCCTGTGTGGGTTGCAGTAGGAGTGCCAGGAGACTCTATGGTAGTGTAGTGTGATTTGACTTGTGAGGAGCTGACGTTCTCTGCGCTGAACCGTGCTCTGAAGAACTGTGAGCCTATGCTTCTGAACTGTGTATATCTTGTAATATAGGTTGATGAAGGAACCCTCGCTGTGTCCGTCTGCTTTGTCCTTGACACAAGCTCATATGCTGCAAGCACTTCCCGGGAACTGTGCCAGCTGAATTGCTTGGACAGCGGGAGTGAATTTCCTACTCTGACACAACCTGTCAGGGACCCACCGGAAGTGATGTTATGGCCGGAAGTGCCATCATTGTGATGCCAGAGCCTGCTGCTTTCTGGAGAATTCAGCAATAAATTGGGTTATTTCTCAGCCATTTTCCAATAGCAAAGTGAATCGGAAAGAAAAAAAAAAGCATACTTGCAACCAGGAGAAGTGAGAGGGGTGGTGGCCAGGAAGAGGGCCTTCTCGGTGGTGGCCCCCCAACTTTGGAATACCCTCCCCTTAGAATTGAGAACTGCTCCCTCTCTGTTAACATTCCGGCGGGGGCTGAAGACCTTTTTATTTCAAAAAGCTTTTAATTGTTGACAGGTCTGGCGGGCTGGCTGGTTTATTATATTTTATGATCCACTGGGTTTGTTGCTTTTAAATTGTACTGTTGGTGGTTTTAATTGTTTTATTGTATTGTTTTTTATATTGTTTTTGAAGTGTTTTTAATGTTAGTTTTTATATTTTGTAAAGCTGCCTTGAGCGCCTTTAGGCAAATAAGGCGGGGTATAAATCTAATAAATAAATAAATAAATAAATAAATAAATAAATAAACTTTGTCACAAGCAAAACAAGCACACTTCCCTCCCCCTTACCAGCAAACCATCTTCCCATATTTTCAATATGGCTACTCCAGGTGCTTTGTGACCTAACTGAAATTGGCTTGCGGCCAGTGGTGTCATTCAAATGATTTAGGAACAGGAACCCACTATTGAGTTCAAATTCAAATGTTGGGAAAAACAAACAAACCCGGAAGCAGCCACGGAGCCCGTTAGGATCCAGAATGCCTGTTCTGGTCCGTTCCCCCTGAATGACATCACTGCCTTCTCCCCAGTGGGCTGCAGACTCACCAGAGTGGCTGCTGACTCCACGTGTGTGGCTGGAGGGAGCGAGGAAGGGGGCTGTGCAGGATGGGACTTCCCCACTGCAGCCCTTCCCCCTTTGCCCCCCTAGGAATCTGGAGTCGCTCCCTTTAACCCTCTGAGTGCTGGCCAACCAAGAAGAAAAGCTCTTTGCAGAGGAATTGGGAGGGGGGAGAAGGAAGAGAGAAGTGGGTGGAGTCAGCCCTAATTTTAACTAGTGGAACTGAGTTCCCCTGCGTTCCCCCTGCATGACATCACTGCTTGCAGCCCACAGTTTAGGAACCACTGGTTTAGAGATAAGAGATAGGGGAAACCGGGTGGGCAGGCTAGGTCCAGGAAAAGGAGGCAGAATCATCAATGAGTTCCCAGTCTCATTATTTATTTGTTTGTTTATTTGGGCTACAAAGACCACACTGATTTACGTTAGCAGAGTTCTTTGTTCATACATTTTATTAAAAAACAGATTTTTTAAAAAATCTCACAATATACTACATTTAAAAAGTGAACACAAACTTGAAACCGTGGCATGATGAAGAAAAACAAATCATACTTTTTATGATCATGGCTGAAGAATCAATTTTATTAGTAAGAGCTTGGCAAGTTGTGATGTAGGGAGGGGGGAAGGTAATCAAATATTTGAGGGAAAATTGACTTCACACATCTCTGCATTAGGGGACTACTTTAACAAATCTCTTTTCCTGCAATCATATCTGCTGAAAGAAAAGATTTAAAGCAAATCTTCCTCAGTGTTCAGAGAAAGTGATTTTTTTCCCCTATGTACACAGTTTTAGTGTACTTAGATAAACTGGAATTAGCTTCTCTTATCTAGATTTTTATTATTCCCACCAGATAGTTTATTGGGTTCAGATGCCCCCTCCCACAAAATGGTAGGATCGTGACTGCTTACATTTGCCTGCTGAAGCTCGATGGCATATAGCCAGAGGAGAGAACCACATTGGGAAGGCTTCACCTGAGACTGCGGATTCAGGGAATCACAGAATACTGTACATGTGTAAAAAACCCATTGAAAAATGGTAGTTTAGTCTACCCATAGTCTAGCCCATATAAGCCACGCTGGGCATTGCTTTGGCATGGGAAAGGCAGGATATAAATTCTTCAGAGATGGATGAGTGGGTGGGGGGGGGGCGGGGGGTGAGGTCAGGTCAGGTCAGGTCAGGTCGGTGTGCACTCCCCAAGACTACACCAGCAAAAGAGTTGACATAGCTATGAGCAGTGATGTCATTCAGGGGGAACGGACCAGAACGGGCGTTCCGGATCCTAACGGGCTCCGTGGCTGGTTCTGGGTTCCTGACAAGTGCCAATCAAAAGTGAGTTCCTGTTCCTAAATCATTTGAATGACACCACTGGCTATGAGATGAACCAGCCCAGGAGGGTTTATTTCCCTTACCTCTCCTGGTTGGGACAAGAGACTCACCTGAGTCTAAGCGCATGAATCTGAGTCTAAAATCACTTGTGCTACACAGTAGTCTTCAAACTTCCTCACCCTAACTTTTCTGACAACTAGCCTATCAATTTCTCATATCTAATTTTCTGAATGCAAGAAATGCTGCCTTGTAGCAGCTACTTGGGTTTATGCATTTGTCCCCCACAAGGGACATGCTTGATCATATTTCCCATAGGGTTAAGTGTGCTTGTAAGCCCATTTATGACCAGATGCACACCTTTGAATTCAGAGCTGGACTTAGGAGTTGCGGGGCCCAATTGGAAACATTTCTTGTAGGGCCCTAGGTTCACAGCCAAGGTTTGTCGATTCTTAGATATATAATTTATTATAGACTCTATGATACTATGGAAAGCAATCAAAATGGGTGCTTGAAAAGTGCATGTGAGTTAATGGATCAATGGAGCTAAGCATATCTTAATATATGGAACTTGATCCAATAGGTACAAACTGTACAAAATGGGCAGGAGAGGAGATTCTGGTTAGACATCAGAAAGAAATTCTTGATAGTCTGGGTGGTTTGGCAGTGGAATAGATTTCTGAGTGAGGAGACCTCACTGGAGGTCTTCAAGCAGAGATTTGACAGGTACTCACTAGAAATGCTCTAGGAGGATTTCTTGAAGCATGCAGGGGGTTGGACTAGATGACCTTGTGGGTGATAACTCTACTATTCTATAGAAGTGGTTCTCAAACTTTTTTAGACAATTTTTTAGAATGGCACTCAGGTCGGGACCCACCAGAAGTGATGTCATTAACCTAGAAGTGATGTCATAGCCGGAAGTGACATTATCAAGCAAAATGCCATCATTGTGACATAATAAAATAACTCCTGGAATGCAAACTGGCATTTTTGGACTGCAGCAATTGCACAACCAGGAAACATCTTTTACAGAAAGCAAGATTCGGACAAAATATCATGTAAATGCACTGAAATAACACAATTTTTAAAAAAGCCTTCACTTGAAAATTTAAACTATTAACACTCCCAAAAGGAAACTAGCAAGAATAAGGTCTGCAGCTTCCAAAATGGCTGCTTCCAGCTTTCTGGGACCCACCTGAAATCAGGTCATGACCCACCAAGTGGGCCCTGACCCACAGTTTGAAGAACACTATTCTGTAGAATTGCACACATCCATGCTTATAAGTAAACAAAATGTGCAGATGATCTTTAAAGAGGAAATAGTTACAACACTTCTTGTTTTAGTGACTGTGAAATGAACTTAGTCAGTGGTGTCATCCAAATGATTTAGAAACCGGTACTCACTTTTGATTGGCACTTGTCCAAATTCCAAACAAATAATGATTTAGGCCAGTTCAACTTCTAGAAACCGGTACTCGCGTAGTGGTGCGTAGTGGGTGCATGACATAACTGAACTTAGTGTCTTGATGGCATCTGGTCTAGATGCCTTTAAAAGGGGATTGGACAGATTTCTGGAGGAAAAGTCCATAGTGGGCTATAGGCCATGATGGGTTGTGCAACCTCCTTACAATAGTGGTAGGCTACTTCAGAGTGCCAGGTGCAAGGGAGTGGCAACAGGATGCAAGCATCTTGTTGTCTCTTGTGCTCCCTGGGGCACCTGGTAGGCCACTGTGAGATACAGGAAGTTGGACTAGATCGGCCTTTGGCCTGATCCAGCAGGGCTCGTCTTATGTTTTTATGTTCTTATGATTTGGTAAAAAAAATTTTAATCTTTTTTATTTTGCCCTAGTACAGAGCCATCTTATACATGGGGTCCAGTTGGGAGCAATTGATCCCATTGGCTTAAAAATAGCCCTGCTTAAATTGTAGCTTCCATCCCACCTAAAATGTGAACTCAGAATTTATGCAGTCAAGTGCAACTCGCAAACACATTCTTAGCCCACATTTCCTTCTTTGGCAGCAGGTTCTTCTACAAAGCCTTAGGAAGACCAGAATTGACATAAATGTATCCAAAATGTTATGGCTGGCCTTATGAACTGACCAACTGCTGCCACTGAATAAAAATGTTTTGAGATTATTCACATATACAGAAACGATGCTGGGAATTGTTCCAACAGCCAACCAAAGACACGTCTGCTTGGTTTAAGCAGGAAGGCTTTCTGCATCACAAGCCCAAATTTGGCATCCCTCTTCCCCTTGATTGTTGTGTTCTGCTGACATATCATTTAAAATTGGTATTTTAAAAGTTGACATTAATAGTGTTTATCTCTCACAGCCTGTATAATCTTGTGTGAAGGGATGAAATTGCCATTGACATTTGAATCCCTTTCACTGAAATCAGTTTGTTCTTTTCATTGCATTCTCTTTAAAATCACATTGGCGCCTTAGAGCTACAGCAGATGTTAGAAACACAAATGCACACAAACCCAGGCTTAATTTATAGCTGCATGCATGCAGTCCCTTCTCAATTAAAAATAAAAATAAAAATCAGCAGATAGCTGCAAGTGTGCTTAATGTGTTAATGCAGTGGTTCTCAAACTTTTTAGACCAGGATGCACTTTTTAGAACGGCACTCATGTTGGGACACACCAAAAGTGATGTCATAGCCGGAAGTGACATCATCAAGCAGGAAGTGCTGTCAGAGTGACATAATCAAATGACACTCCTAGAATGCAAACTGGCATTCTTGGGCTGAAGCAATTGCACAACCATGAAACATATTTGACAGAAAGCAAGATTAGGAAGAAGTATTAGGTAAAATCACTGAACTAAAAATTAAAAAAAAAAAAACACCCTCCCTTGAAAATTCAAACTGAACACTCCTAAAAGGAATATAGCAAGAGTAAGGTCTGCAGTTTCCAAGAAGGCTGCTCCCAGTTTTCCACAACCCACCTGACATCAGGTCGTGACCCACCAAGTGGGTCCCAACCCACAGTTTGAATAACTATGTCTTGCATGTAAGACATTATTGGCCCCATCCTAATAGCCCTATCACTGGCGGTACATGTATACAGCAAGCTAAAAGTGTCTTGAACATGCCGTAAAGCACTTTTGCAACACCTAGAGAGGTGGGAGTGCTGGCAGCCCAGTGAGTGTTGGAGGCGGGAGAGAGGTGGGAAGGGGGAGGAAAAGGGTGGGGGAGGTGGGCCCACAAAAGGGGTGGAACCCAGCAGTGGCTTCCACCACCAGATCTTATCCCTGCCTCAGGCTGGCATCTTGAAACATCTTGCTCACCTTGCTCGAGTCACCTTGCTCGAGTCACCGCCAGCATCTTGCTGGAGTCACCGCCAGCAAAATAGCCAGAGGAGAATTGAGGAATTCCATTGCGGGAGGCATTGTGAGGAGACCCTGATGGAATGGGATGAACATCCTTTTTTCCTGAGGAGACCCCGGTGGCTGGTTTGGGAACCAGGCAATTTAGGATTGGGCTGTAAAACTTTACTGCATTATGTACAAATACATACATAGCTTCTTTATTAGACTTCTGATTTATAAAGGATTTTTTTTTACAAATCCTTTACAATGTAGCCAAAATTGTATACAAAATACAATCTGTATAGAAAGAAGAACATAAGACCCTTACTTGATCAGACTAAAGGCCGATCCACTGTATCTCACAGTGGCCCACCAGATGCCTCTGGGAGTATACATCTGTGACGTCCCATTCACATGCAGGTAATAATCCCATTCACACATGAAGTCCTCAGGCGATTTGAATGCATGTGAGATATAGATCTATGTCTGATTTGGGCGGGGTGGGGGGAGGGAGACTGTATATGGCATCAAATGGCCACATATCAAAATGCTATATAATAAACATTTGAGTGACTCCAATAAAACTTCTATTGCAGCCTTTTTGTGGCTTCTTGAAGCCAAATACGCCATTAAAAGAGAAGCAGATGATGATCCTTAATTGCAGAAGACAGGAGGTCTAAAAAAAAAGAACAGTTTTGGCTTACCGTAGACAGTTCTTCATGGATCAGTAATTTCTTCATAACTGGCCTTCTAATGGGGCATCACAGAGGAATCTGTTTAACGGCATTACAGTTTAATCAGATGTGGCATCTGTTAAATATGCCTGATATAGTTCTAACATTTTGCTGGGCTACATAACGGGGCATGAGTTAACCAATTCACAACAGCACAAATGCCTCTGAAGACCAGTTGCAGGGCAGCAATGTTGGGACTGAAATTGTGCTTTTGTGCTTCCCAGAGGCAGCTGGTGGGCCACTATGAGGAAGAATACACTGGACTAGGTGGGCATTTGGCCTGATCCAGCAGGGCTTTACTTATGTTTTTATAGCAGCAGAGTAATGGGCAGAGTTGACAATAACTACAAAATTGAGATGTATAAAATTATGCATGGGAGGAATAGAGTCGATAGAGGGATGTTCTTTTCCCTCTCTCACAACACCAGCACCAGGGGACAACCACTAAAATTGTTGAGAAAGGTAGAACAAATACAAAGAAATACTTTTTTACCCTGCGTGTAATTAAGCTGTAAAACTCCTTACCACAGGAGGTGGTGAAGGCATCTGGCCTAGGCGCTTTTAAAAGGGGATTGGACAGATTTCTGGAGGAAAGGTCCATCATGTACTATAGGCCATGATGGGTTGTGCAACCTCCTGACGTTAGTAGCAGGCTACTTCAGAATGCCAGATGCAGAGGAGTGGCAACAAGATGCAGGCATCTTGTTGTCTCTTGTGCTCCCTGAAGCATCAGGTGGGCCACTGTGAGAAACAGGAAGATGGTCTAGATGGGCCTTTGGCAGCAGGGCTCTTCTTAGGTTTTTAGGTTCTTTTTTTCAAAATAGTTTTATTATTTATATAAAAAGGATATGGATAAGGGGTACAGAATCAAAAAGGGAAGGGGTAAACACCGGTACACACATAAGGTATCGTTGCAATGTGTCTTACTAAGCTTAATATGATTCTGGTAATTCCATACATCTTTCCAGTGACTGTCTTTTATCTATTTATATATCTATATTCAATCAGATCTACTTATTTTAACATTTAACATTTTGTGTCCATCCATTCATAAAATAAACGCCAAATTTGTTCCACTTTATTTGTCTTCTTTTCTCGTAATCTCTCCGTCAATATGTCCATCTCAGCCACCTCATAAATTTTGCTTATCACTTGTTCCATGCTTGGAATGTTTTTAGGTTCTTAACTATGTCACAACAGTGACAGACAAAAAAGCAAAGATGAGAACATAGTGGCCCTATTAGTCATTGGGAGAGGGTGTTCTGGATGAAATGCAGGTATTTTACCTCTGATAATATAGTTCATGCTAGTACGTCTTTCTGTGGTGTCCGTTAAGCACATGGGCCCTCGGTATTCACAGGGGATTCGTTCTAGGACACAGACAACCCGTGGATACAGAATTGTGCGGATTATGAAATCTGCTGCTGGAAGACCCCAGAACACCTCCAGTCCTGACCGGTAGGCAGTTCAAATTGCACCCAGAGGGTCCTCTGAATCTCTCTAGACGCAGGTTCTGTGTCCGCGGATACTGAAATCCGTGGGTGCCAAGGCTGCTGATAAGGAGGGTCCACTGTATTTACCAGAATCAATGAGCTACTATCCCAATGAAATCCCATTGTGGAAGACGTTCATGGAAGTCAAGTGTGCATACCCGTTTGTTAGCAAGTTCAGTTAACACGATACAAAATAATACTTGAAGCACAGAAACACAGTGAGAGAAGGCACACCTTTTTGAGGTTGACAATGTGTTCTTTGAAGGGCCACCACTATCCTTGTTGAGGCCAGATGGGCTACCACTCCATATACATTTTTTGACGAGGAATGAAAACATGGCTTTTCATTAAAGCTTGGAATGCTGGTTGATCCGCTGGTGTTGTTCCTGTAATATTCTGTAGGAATTGTGGATACTGCTGATTGCTTTATTGATCAATCTGTCTTACTTATTACCTTCTATGAATGTGTTTGAAGGATTTAGTGGGGCTTTGTAAGCTGCTACGTGGACAAAAACGGGACAGAACTGTCTTGTTTAAATGAATAAAATGTACCGACAAGAATGCTGCTTGAAATAATATATTTTGCTTTATTAAAATCATGAAGCTTGATGGAACAATGTCCTGCAAACCAGCCAAGCGCTAAAGTCACGATTGAGAATTCCACTGAAGTGGAAGACTGAAGCCAATAAAATTGGCTGGTTTACAGCCAAATCCTGAGCTGGCGGGATCCGTGGCCGCCACTGGGGTCTCCTTGGGGGAAGGGGACATTCATCCCCTTCCCCCGGGATTAGCCTCAGCCTTGCAATGGGACTCCTCAAGTCTCCGGCTTCTCTGAATCAAGCAGCCCCATGTAAGGCTGCCTGGCCCAAATAGGGGTACTAGATCTGGCGGCGGAAGCGACCACTGGTCTCATCCCATGCGGGCCCAATACTTCTCTCCCCCTGCTCAATACCTCCTCCTCCCCACCTTTCCACCATCCCCTGAAAAAACCTACCAGTCCCTGGCAGTGCTAGAGCACTGGTGGCCCTTCCTCATAGCACTGAGGCTGGGTGCTCACTAGCACTGGTCCAGCCAGAGGCAGATCTACAGGGAGGGCAAAGCTCTAAGTGTTGCAAGAAGCCTTACTCTGTCATGTAAATCCCTCCTCTCCCTTGCTGCTGTAGCCAGTAAGCAAGATGTTGCTTTTCCCTGTGAGGATTGGCTAAAACGGTGCAGGAGAGGAGTGATTTCCACTGCAAGGTAAGGCTTCTTGCAAAACTTAGAGCTCTGCCCTCCCTTAGATCTGCCTCTGGGTCCAGCACCAGCTCTCCCTCCTCTCTGGGTGTTGCAAACGTTCTTTACGGCACATTTGCGACACTTTTAGCAAGCAGTATACACTTTCCGTCATTGATAAGGCCTTTTGGATTGGGCCCTAATTCGATCACCCCCCCCCATCCACTTTGCCCATTGCCCTCTTAGGGTTCCATATCACAATGTTTCAGTGATATCAGAAGACACAAGTTAGAATTTCCCTTCTATGCAACTCTTAGATCTCATTCTTCCCACTATCTACAGGAAATCTGTGTCTGGCCCATACCATTTGCAGGCTCATATGCAGAGAGGCTCATATGGTTACAACTTCTTCCCTCCAAAACAAAATTCTGCACATCAAAAAGCTATGTCCTCCTCCAAGCAAGGCTGTCACTGTCATCAGACCTCCCTCCAGACCAATGGACCACTGTTTGCCAAGACATTATGCAGTTCTTTCCAAACATATCACACTTGACAGACACTTAAAACCTATTCAAAATATTTGTCATACATAAGCATATTGCAATGCTTCTTTTCACAGATTCAGGGCGCAATCCTAACCTGGAGTTAGGCCAGGACAGTTAGACCAGCAAAATTTGGCCCGCACACGGGACACAATAAAATAAGTTTGAACCACTCTTGGAGAGACAGGCCAGCACACAGACAGGCACCATCCTCTCTGACTCTGAGAGTGTTCCAAACACACCTTTCGGTTGTCTTTGTGCCAGCCAAACACTGCTGGCATAACTGTGCAGCCTAAATCCAGGTTAGGATTGCACTCTAAATTCCAAATCACTTGTTGGTGGTGATTCTATGATTGCTTTGTTGTTGTTCAGTCGCTAAGTCATGTCCGACTCTTCGCGACCCCATGGACCACAGCAAGCCAGGTCTCCCTGTCCTCCACTAGCTTCCGGAATTCACCCAGTTTCATGTTCATTGCTTCAGTGACGCTATCTAACCATTTCATCCTCTGCCACCCCCTTCTCCTTTTGCCTTCCATCTTTCCCAGTGTGAGGGTCTTTTCTAAAGAGTCCTCTCTTCTCAGGAGGTGGTCAAAGTATTTGAGCTTCAGCTTCAGGATTTGTCCTTCCAGGGAGCAATCAGGCTTGACTTCCTGGAAGATTGACCGATTGGATCTCCTTGCAGTCCAGGGGACTCTCAAGAGTCTTCTCCAACACCATAATTCAAAAGCATCTATTCTTTGGCGCTCTGCCTTTCTTATGGTCCAGCTCTCACAGCCATACATTGCTATTGGGAAAACCATAGCTTTGACTATGCGAGCTTTGTTGGCAGGGTGATATCTCAGCTTTTTATTAAGTTGTTTAGGTTTGCCATAGCTTTCCTCCCAAGAAGTAAACGTCTTTTAATTTCATGGCTGCAGTCACCATCTGTGGTCGCTGCTGGACTGATTACCCATCTTTGAACCATCTGTTGCTATATGTATCCTGACTGGCTGTATTTCTGACCTCGGACTGTTATCTGGACTGCTCTAATTGGTGTTCCCTTGCAACTAAAATATCTCTCTGAAGAAGATATATGAGAAGATATATGAAGAAGAAATGAGGCTTGGATGTGCCTCATTTCCTTGGCGGGTTCACTGGCCGGTTGCACGGTTGAGGGGGCTGCTTCACTTGTCTCTGACTTGGTCTTGAAGTCAGTAGCTGCGTTCACAGAAAATAAACTCTGTCACTGCTTCCATGTCTTCCCCTTCTATTTGCCAGGAAGTGATGGGAGTGGTGGCCATGATCTTCGTTTTTTTTAATGTTGAGCTTCAAGCCAATTTTGGCACTTTCCTCTTTCACCCTCATCAGAAGGTTCTTTATATTAGGTCTTCCTCACTTTCTGCCATTAGAGTGGTATCGTCTGCATATCTGAGGTTGTTGACATTTCTTCCAGCAATCTTGATTCCAGCTTGTAATCATCCAGCCCAGCCTTTCTCATGATGTACTCTGCATATAAGTTAAATAAGCAGGGTGACAGTATACAGCCTTGTCGTACTCCTTTCCCAATTTTTTAAACCAATCGGTTGTTCCATGTCCAGTTCTAACTGTTGCTTCCTGACCCACATAGAGGTTTCTCAGAAAATGATTGCTTTACAAGCAGGCATTCAGAACTTTGAGTGATTCGTACATTAGACATAGCTGTTGGGTGACATCCAAATTGGCCTTTAGTTGCAAAGCAAACTCTGCTGGGGGGGGGGGGAATCTCCCAATATGTGTGAAAACCAATTGTGAAGGAATTAACCTCAAGAGGTGTAAAGATGTCTCAGCCTTTGGAGACATTGGCCTGTTGTGACATGCTGCCAACAAGTTAATGTCAGTTGCAATGTACATACCTGTCCATAAGAATTGGAATAAAGTACCTAAATCATTTCCCACACAACACTGAGCAGCTGTCAGTAAGTAGCGCTTCCTGTCACTATCAGTCTGGTGCACATTAAGATAGGTGACCCAGGCAGAGGCGTTTCTACAGGGATGGCAAAGCTCTAAGTTTTGCAAGAAGCCTTACCCTGTCGTGTAAATCCCTCCTCTCCCTTGCTGCTGTAGCCAGTAAGCAACACCAAGATGTTGCTGTTCCCTGTGAGGATTGGCTAGAACAGTGCAGGAGAGGAGTAATCTCCACTGCAAGGTAAGGCTTCTTGCAAAACTTAGAGCTTTGCCATCCCTGTAGAAACGCCACTGGACCCAGGGCGCAATCCTAACCTGGAGTTAGGCTGGTACAGTTAGGCCAGCAAAGTTTGGCTGACACAAGGGCACCGTAAAGCGCTTTTGGACCACTCTTGGAGTTAGGGAGGATGGTGCACATCTGTGTGCCAGCCCCTCTGATGCTGAGAGTGGTCCAAGCATACTTTATGGTGTCCCTCATGACAGGCAAACTTTGCTGGCCTAACTGTGCCAGTCTAACTCTAGGCTAGGATTGCACCCTTAGAGATGTAAACCTTGGCCGGTTGTTACCAACTACGTAAGACATCTGTACACCTCCTTTTCACTTAAATAGTATAGTGTTTTCTTCACTGTGGATCAGGTTTCTCTCTTAGCCCAAAGTCATAAGGACATAAGAAAAGCCTTGCTGGATCAGTCCATCTAGTCCAGCTTCTGGTACCTCACAGTGGCCCACCAGATGCCTCAGGAAGCACACAAAATAATAACTCCCCTACATCTGGCATTCTGAGGTAAATTTCTGGGGTAAAATGCTGAGGTAAGTAAAACAGTTTCCTATCCTGTCTGTGGGTAGGGAGATGTAATAACTTGCAACCCAATCTGTGCCTTAAGAACATGAGAAGAACCCTGCTGAATCAGGCCAAAGGCCCATCTAGTCCAGCTTCCTGTATCTCACAGTGGCCCACCAGATGCCTCAGGAAGCACAAGAGACAACAAGATGCCTGCATCCTGTTGCCACTCCCTTGAACCTGGCACTCTGAGGAAGCCTATTACCCTTGCACCATCCCCAAGGAAGACACCAGACGGAGGTTGGAGTTTAACTTTATAAAACACAAGTGACCAGTTTTTAAGTCATGAAACATAATGAACACACCATCCCTCCCTTGCAAGTCAGGGCCACCCAGTGTTTTTCAAATTTAAGTCATGATTGGAGTCCTCAATGCATTCTATAGAAGTTCCTGAGGTCAATGATTGGCATGTATCAACTCCATGTTTAAATGTTTGGGCTTACTCAGACAGTGAGAGTCCTAGCAGGAGGTCCAGGGGGTCACAGGCAGTGATGTCATGCACCCACTACGCACCACTACGCGAGTACCGGTTTCTAGAAGTTGAGCTGGCCTAAATCATTATTTGTTTGGCATTTGGACAAGTGCCAATCAAAAGTGAGTACCGGTTTCTAAATCATTTGGATGACACCACTGGTCACAGGGGCCAGTGGAGGCAAGCCACGCAGTGCAGAGGCAAGCCGTGCAAGCAGCGTTCGTCCTGCCCACCCACCCGCTCCTGCGTTGAAAGAGCTCTGAAATCTTGCATGGCGTGGGGGTGCAGAGGCAGGTAGCCGGCACAGGGGACGACGATAGTTGAGCGGAGCCTCTGCTGGCTCCAGGGCGGAGCCTCCACTGGCTCCACTACTGTACTCAGATCAATTTTCCTCTGAAAATCACATGTAAGTGAAGATACACAACTGTCTCACATACAATCAGGATACCGGGGGATTGAGGAGCACTACCTTATTTGCCCAGGCCACAACATCGGAAGTTCAATGACCCCTGCTAACTGGGCAAGAGGCACTTTTTCAAGGGGTGTTCCTCTTACATTTAGCAGGGGGAGAGTAATTGTCCCTCTTCACCCCTGCGCAGTGTCTTTTCCAGTGGCTGTGGCTGGTGGTGTTCTGCATTTTTTTTAAGACTATGAGCCCTTTTGGGACAGGGAGCAAGCTAACTTTATTATTTTCTTGTAAATGCTTTGTAAACTTTGTGTTGAAAAGCAGTATATAAATACTATTTGACTGTTGAATCATGCAAACATGTTCCAAGGAAGGAGTTCCAAGGAAGAGCGACACTTTTTGCCAATTTTTTTTCTCTCTGAAGACTGAAGACACAAAATTGGTCTGTGGCTGACCACTGGTCTGCCCCCTGTCTCCAAGCCAAGGTCTAAAGGGCAGGCCCCAGTGACAAAAGTGTTGCTTTTTTATTTTTATTTTTGCAGGATCTGAAAATGGCAATTGCAGTTTGTGGCCAGTCACTGGTGCCCCTTGCTCTGCTATCTCCCCCCCCCCTAAGCTGAGGAGCAAGCCAACGAGTAGCCACAGACCCCAATCACTGCTTTCTCCCAGGGAAGGGTGAGTGGGGCAACAGAGCCGGGGCAGAGAGTATGGCGGGGACTGCCAGGTTGCTCCCTGGAAGAATGGAGGTGGGGGCATTTGCCCCTTGCCTCCTTAGCAACACCGTTGCACTTTGGATGTTCATGAAAGTGAATTGCCTGCTATCTGTGGATTTCAAAGGAGTTCTGCCTTGCAATTCTATTTTTTGTTATAGCAGTGGTCTCCAAACCCAGCCTGGGGGCCAGATGCGACCCTTGGAGAACCTCTATCCAGCTTGCAGCAAGCTTCTAGTCCCCTATGAGCCTCTGACACTCATGACCTAACTGGCACAGGCTGCAGCCTCTAAGCTGTGCTCTGGCTGTGTGCGGAGGGTGTTCTGAGGGCCAGGGAGGCCGTGCACAGCCTCCTGGTCCTCAGAATGCCTCCAGAAGATTTTTCTAAAGACCCAGCTTTTTAGGCCCTCTAAAGGCCATAGGTAGATTTCTGAGGGTCGGAGAGCCCTCCTTGGCCCTCAGAACATGCTCTGGGTGTTTCCTGTGATCAGCTGGTTCTGAGATATGTACACTAGTACATTAAAGTAATCTGCTTGTGGGGTGGGGGAATGGGAGTCCATTAAAGTGTGTGCTATATTTCTGTGCTGTGTGTTGGAGCTTGGAGGAATCCCGGAACTTTGAGCCTATTTATTCATCTAATTTCCACCTCTAATGTACTTATTTTAATTTTAATTTTAAATGTATGTATTTTTCTGGTCCTCAGCACCATGCCAGATATTTGATGCATCCTTCCAGCTAAAATTTTTGGGGACCCCTGTTCCAAATAGCATTGCTATTCCAAATAGCATTGCTATTTATTTGAATTTAGCTATACACTTTAAACTTTTAAATGTGTTTATTGTTTTGCTCTGTCGTACATTATTGTATTATTCTATTTTTATGTTGTGACATGGATTTAAACCACACATCACCACCATGCCTCGAAGAGACTAACAATAAAAAACAATTGTAGCACATTAAAATGGTAACGTTGACAATACATATAATACAAATACATTTTAAAAATGTTTTCCAAAGATGCGCAAAGCAACAGAACCAGAAAACCAACAGATCAACCATGTTCATCTCCCCAGCTCACAGGAACACTCACTCATCCATTAAAAACTAGCTGAAATAGATCCGTCTCTTGGGTCTTTTAAAAAGGGGGTAGGAGAGAGGAAGAATCACAAATTCCACTGGGAAAGGGAGTTCCACAGCCTTGTTCCAGATGCTCACCAACTGAATTTCAGCGCATGATGGCAGACTCCCTTTCACCCAAAAAGGAGATCTCAACTGTATCATGTTGAACATGTTGATTTGTTTTGAGCAACCTTGGGGGCCTCTTTGGAAACCCAAGAGTGGGGTATACATCTCTAGATAAATAAAGAATATTGTCCACGGTTCAATGGATTCAATCCACTAATTTAGGTAGACTCAGGGGCAA
The DNA here is from genome assembly GCA_029204185.1 of Lerista edwardsae. Classification (NCBI taxonomy): domain Eukaryota; kingdom Metazoa; phylum Chordata; class Lepidosauria; order Squamata; family Scincidae; genus Lerista; species Lerista edwardsae. The sequence goes on from JAJKFI010000010.1 coordinate 15,774,478, forward strand.
GGATTACTGGTGCACTGGAGACTGGTGGACACAGAGGCAATTATTCTGCTTTGTAAGAAGCATTAGGGTACTATTATTACTTGAGGTTTCTGTTATTGCAATCAGTTGCCAAGGAGAAACAGCTTTCATCTTAAAACAAAATACACTGTTGACTTAAAACTTAATTCTCTGACAGCCAGTAGAATTCATTTTCCAAAGTTGCATTCTTGATAGCACTGCAGTCTCTCTTTTGACTCACAGACCAGAACCTGTAAGCAGTGGTGAAATTCAGCCAGTTCTCACCAGTTCTGCAGAACCGGTTGCTAATTTTAGGTTGGGAGAGGGAAGAAAGGCAGCGGATGGCCCTGAAGTCCGCCCTGAAGGACATCGAACTGGTTGTTAATTTATTTGAATCCCACCACTGCATGTAAGGCTTACTCAACATTGTTGAATGATGTTAATCTGACATTTATTGATAAATGAATTCTTCTGTGCAACAGTAAATTGGTTTGTGATGGACCTAACATTCATTAGCTGCCTTCTGATTGCAAGCGGCTCGTTGCTCCTCCAGTAGAGAATGCATGCAGATGTTTAGCTCCTTGGAGAAGATCAGGATGACAGTATACCCTATTCTGACTTCTTTCAGTGAGTACTCTTCTAAAATTAGTCCGGAAGTCATTTAACCAAACAGTGGGTGTGATTATGGCTTGACTGCCCACAGCATTTTTAACAGTGAGTACAGGTGTGCCTCGGTATCCACTAATTCGGTATCCACGTTTTTTTCATGTTCACTTTGCTACTGGAAAATGGCTGAGACACAACCCAACTGATTACTGCATTCTCCAGAAAGCAGCAGGCTCTGACATCACAATGACAACATGTCAGACCATGACCACTTCTGGTGAGTCTGGATAGATAGTCATTCTAAAAAGTGGGTCCCAGTTCTCAAAAGTTTGAGAACCACAGGGTGCAACCCTAACCTGGAATTAGGCCAGCACAATTAGGCCACCTTAAAGTGCATTTGGGCCACTCTTGGAGTCTGGGAGGATGGCGCACATCTGTGTGCTGGCCTCCCTGACTCCAAGAGCAGTCCAAACGTGCTTTGTGGTGACCCTTGTGCCAGCCAAACTTTGCTGGCCCTACTGTGTCGGCCAGGTTAGGATTGCGCCCTAGTGTATCAATTCATTGTCTATGAAGTCTTTGCACACTGGTCCCTATCAATATGTTTAAAATGAAAATTGAACTGGACACAATGCATTCATATTTGTTTCAGCCATTTAATTGGAATCCATCATTCAGAAGTGGTGGTTTTTTGCCTGTGCGGGTCAGAAGACGCCGACCAACCAACCAGTGTGCCTTCCACTCTGATTTCACTCTGTGGAAAGAGGGATAATAGCCATGCACGTGCTTAGCCACATTCAGAACTTTCCAAATGTTTAAACTTCTGCTTGACATTGACTGTCGGGACGTCGGAAATGTCAAAGGAGAGCGAAAATTCTCCTTTGACTCGTCCTTCTGACTTGGCTTTGGGACAATCTCACCATCTGTTTCTTTTGGATGCTGCTTCCTCCCATACTGGCAGTGGACATTGTTGTCTCAGGTGGTGAGTGGGAAAGAAGAAATGATGACATATGGTCGTAGGCTCCTCTGCAGCAGAGGAAAAGCAGGCTGCATTACAGTTTCACTTATCCAATAAGTATATGCAATTGTATGTGCTGAAAGAAGACACTGCAAGGGGAGAAATGAAGACTAGCAAAGACCAGTCTAGGCTGATTTTCAAATCTTTGCTGTTTAAAAGCTGCTTCTTTCAGAGCACAATCCTAACCTGGAGTTAGGCTGGCACAGTTAGGCCAGCAAGGTTTGGCCAGCACAAGGGACACCGTAAGGTATGTTTGGACCACTCTTGGAGTTAGAGAGGTCAGCACACAGACATGCGCCATCCCCCCTGACTCCGAGAGTGGTCCAAACATGCTTTACGGTGGTCCTTGGGCCATCCAAACTTTGCTGGCCTAACTGTGCCGGCTTATCTCTAGGTTAGGATTATGCCCCGAGTGAGGGCTTCGGAATATTAGGACTGATTGATGATCAGTGGCCTAGCTACGAGCGGTGGTGTAGTAAGTACTGCAGGCATTGCAATGCGCTGTGTAAGTGGCCCCTACTACTACACTGCCATTCTGGGCAGTGACAACATGAAGGAGATGCTGACAGTGAGTGCCTGTGGGCACAATCCTAACTTGCACTGGAATGGCAAGTCCGGTGGACCTGAGCTGTATCCAGCACATGTTAGAAGCTGGCTGGAGCCTCCCTGGGGCATTTTTCTGTCCTTACCCTGAGGTAGGCCCCTGCTGCCCGGATGGGCTTGCTTGGATCTGCACCTGCTGTTTAGTAGGTGCAGCTCTAAGCAAGCCGTGCTGCCTGAATCGGGCCGCATCCCAGCTCCACCCCCTCCCTGGGCCGGCATGCCTCCTGGTCCACCCGCCCCTGCTCAGAAACACCCTCCCTCCCACCCTCCTCTGTCTAAAACTGCTCTTGCACCAGCCTAATTCGGCTGGCTCAGGAGCGGCGGAGCTCGGGCTTCAGCCGGGCACTGTTGGGCCAATGCTGCTGCTAGCATTAGTCCAACGGCACCAGCGCTGACGTGAGGATGTCAGTCAGTCCTCTTGCGCCAGTGCTGCTGCCATTGTGCCGATGCTAGCAGCTTGCATCAGCCCAACAAAGATCCCTGGACTGCACCCTGTGTGTTGCGGTTGCTGCCTAGAATGGCCGTATGTGTAGCAATTTCTTTTTTGGAAATCCAATGGTCCAACAATGTGGTAGCAATTCAGCCACCATGCTTTGCAGAAAGTAATGAAAAGGAGGATCAATGAATTCATGCATATATTTCAAAATTAGGAAAAAAAGGCCACCGGAATAATAGATTTGTATCCGACACACCCAGTTCCTCCCCTCCAGACAACCTTAGAAAAATGTTTGATCTGTCTCCTGTGCAAGAGATGTTCCTAACACCTAATTATTAATTATTGCTTCAATTTAACAAAGTTCTGCCCAGTGTTTAACATTTGGGTTTCTTTCTGAGACAGCCCTAGAAATGTAGCTGAAGCCAACACCTATGACATTTTAAGGGCTGGGTTTCAAGATTGGTACGATGAAGTGGAATGACATTTAATTACTGATGTGCAGTCATTCACTCCAGCTAATTATGATCCCTGGAGTTTAGTCATCATATGTAATTAACTTTTACTTTCATAAAAGCTTAATGGGCTGCCGAAGCGTCGGCTGTGGGGGAATGTTGCACTTTCGAATTACTGACGGAATCGAAAATGAATTGTAGGAGACAATATTTCCCACTAAGTGCTTCAATTGCCATCTGCTCTGAAACAATGTCTACTTTATAAAAAAAGATAGCGCTGGGATGGTTATTCATGAATTTGGTGGCGATGGTCTCTGTAGTGTGTGAGCCGAGGGTCAGTTAACCATGAATACATTCAAATAAAATCTGCAAAGGGGAACAAAGGTCAGTATATACAGTCACTCAGTCCTCTTTATCTGTGAACTCACGATCTGCGAATTTGCTTACCTGCAAGGGGCTGAATTGCTACTTTCCTTGTTATTTGCACCGCTGTCCTCATTATTCACTATGCAGAGACCTTCTGAAGGTCAACAACTAAAACATTCGCTGGCCATGTTTAAGGGGTCCATGCTGGTCACAGGTGCCGTTCTGAAGATCCCTGCAGCCTCCGGAAGGTCTCTGCAGCATTCGGAGATCTTTTGGCATTCCCTCCTTCACTCTGCTGGCTTCCTGAGGGTCTTTGCTGGATTCTTCTGACGGCAGAAAAGGTACCCCTTGCACCTAACCCCATTGATCCCATAGGATAAATGATTCACTATCTGCGAATTTGCTATCTGCAAGGATTTCTAGGAACCTAATCCTAGCGGATAATGAGGACTGACTGTATACTATCCCACCACCGATTGTGTGCATAGTGAAGCTATCAGTGCAAAAGTCATACTTTACTCACAGTTCACAGTTGCTTACATACATCGTTTGAAGTGATCAGAGGCCCTAGTACAGAGAGTCCTAGAGCTGTTCCTTTGTGTGCGAGTCTGGTGAGGAGGGCCTGGCAGGCAAGGAGCCCTGGCAAAGCACATTCTTCTCCTGCAGTGGTCTGGAGAGGGTATAAGAAGGAGAGGAGGAAGGAAATTGTGTTATGGACCACACCCAACCCCCGGCCCTTCTTGTTATCTGAATGAGCAGAAAGTGAAGCTAGTGGGCGGGGTTAGCGGTGACGTAAATACACCCAAAACAATCCTCATTCCAATTATTTCAAATGGGTTTTCGCATGATGTTTCGGACTCATTTGTTTACTCCTGAAGTAAAAACTCACGAAAATAACAACATGTGATCGTGGACAAACATCAGTGGTAACCATATTATGAGTTAATATGCAATTCCAAGGTTTAATTCCGCAGAATTATATTACTGAACATACCGGACGAAATGCTGCTTGCTGCCTATGTAAACTCAGATTGCACTGCTTTGACAGGCTTATGTTTTGAAATCTACACAACCAAAAATAAAGTGTGAACGGGAAGGAAAGAAAAAAAGGGGAGGTTGGGCAAAAATCAGATAAATATGTAGGAAAATTACATTAAAATCTCTCAATGTATAACACAAGCAGTTGTCAATAGGAGAGTAGTTCTTTTTCACTTCTAGGCTATTAAGTGTATTTTTTTAAAACTTCTACACTCACCCCCCCCCATAAAACAAATTCTGTTAATGTTCGGAATTTCAAAAATATTACCGTAGAAAATGGAAGGCGGGAAAAAAATGTGTAAACGGGAAAGGGGGGAAAGGAGGGGGGAATTTTTTTTATTTTTATTTTTATTCTTCATATCTACTTCAGTTTGTGAAGGGCTGCATACTTTATGAAGTAATATTTTTCTGTAGCAACGAATCACAATGATTTTAAGTACCTGTGCAAAGTAATCCCATTTTTCGTCCAGCGATTTGCGCACCCGTATGCAGGTGCATAACACGCAGGCATGATTAAAGACGTTGAGATTAACTTTACCACACGGGCAGGGAGATTTTTATTCGTGACGCCGCGGCGGCAATCCTCCTTCGCGGCAATGATCTGAGATACACCCATGGCTTCAAGTCTGTGACGTCATGGCCCATCCAGTGTATCTAACATTCTTGACCACACCTCCTGCAAGAACCATAGATGGACAGGTAGATGGTCTCAAGGGACGGGACATTACACTGCCCTCCAGAGCCCTACAGGCAGTATTGCATCCACATTCCCACACAGACTCCTGGAACAAAATCTAACTAGGAAGGGCTATAAATGCTACAAAGAAATGTACTCCAATTCAATCCTGCCCCCACCCCTGGAAATCAACTCACATTTATTTAATGATGGCAATTGAACCTCTAAATTCTTGTTAAATCTTTTAGACTGTTATGGTTAATAAACTCCACGGATAATCATCACGGCTTTCTGATTCACTAGTTCGGAGGAAGTGGCTGTTAACCACAAATAAATAGGGGGTAATTATTAGGATTGATACTGCCTTATTAGTGACTTTACCAGACCTTGCCAAAAGCAGGCAGCCTGGAACTCTATTGCACAAGCAGGACTTCCACAACTAGTGAAGATTTATATGCATGCACCAGACATGGATCTAATACCATGAGAAACTGGATGATGTTAGGCATTTATGAACTGACCAACAGTTAGATGGCAATAGTTATATGCATATCAGTTTATTAGGCGTTCTATGTTATTTTGACTATATAAGCTTCATACAACCCTTCTTAACCAATCTCTCTACTGGGACGGTCGGCTGGATTTGGCCAGTGGTCCTGTACCCTCAGCACAGCAGCTGCATAGGATAGGGGCATAAGCAGTAATGGGATCTGAGGATTGACTACAGGAACGCTGGGCGGGACTTACGCGTGATTGGCAGCCAGCCCGTTTCATTCCTTCGGCTGCCCGCCGGCCGTGCGGGCTTCTCCTGGGGAGCATGCCCCACTGCTGCTCATCCGATCACCCGGCGCCCCCCCCCACCCGTCCCCCCCGGTGAGCCGGCACCCCTCCGAGGCCAGGGCGGGCGGCGGACCGAACGGACGGGCAGCCAATGACGCGTAAGTCCTGCCGAAGTCCCGCCCAGCGTTCCTGTAGTCAATCCCCAGATCCCATTACTGGACATAAGATATGTAACATGTGCACATGGGGGAAATCTGTTGTATGTACCAGGATCAAGCAATAGTCATGATACTATTCCTTGGCATGGTGCTAAAAGTGGGATAATAGCAAAAAACTGGAAAGGGGGAAAGGGGAAAAAAAGAAAAAAATCTCAGTGTATCCCAGTGGTTACTAAACTTTGGGTTGGGACCCACCATTGGGTCGCGAGCCAATTTCAGGTGGGTCATGAAGAACCAAGAGCAGCCATATTGAGACAATGAGACACTGGAAAGGGGGGGGGCTGTGTTGTTATTTCCTTGTGTCAAGGTAGTAAATAGGCTGTTTTCTTTCTGATTCACTTGGCTATTGGAAAATGGCTGAGAAATAACCTAACCTCTTGCTGTGTTCTCAGGAAAGCAGCAGGCTCTGGTGTCACAATGACGGCACTTCTGACCATGACATGTGGGTCCCAGACAGATTGTCATTCTAAAAAGTGATTCCCTGTGCTAAAAAGTTTGAGAACCACTGCTGTATCCAATGATCATATCAGGGGGTGGTGGTGAAATGGGGCAAGGAGGGGGTTGCACTGGGCAGGGTAGGCCATGGGAGGAAGGAGATGGGGCTGGGAGGGCACATTGGGCTTAGGAGGGGAGGGGGTTGGCAACGCCAGTGATGCATGCTGAATTAGATTAGATTATCTATAATCTAATTATATCTAAAAAATCTAATTTATTTGTCATTATACATAAATGTACAATGAAATTTTTTAAGCACTCCTGGATGCGGACCACACAACCTCCTCACTCAACAACACAGAACACACAACACCAAAACCATCATCCACTTATATACTCAACCCGTACACACAGCCATCAATACCAATATCAATAAATATCTAAAATATCTAAAACACGATACCATTTCACTCAGGGACTCAACAAGTAGCAAAATGAACAATGAATCTCAATACCATAGAAAATGCCTTATTATTTTGTTCTTGGCAATTTTCTGAGTTCATTGTTCAACATGATTACAGCCTTGGGATAAAAGCTGTTCATAAATTGTGTGGTGCATGTCCTAATAACTTTATACAATTTTCCGGAAGGCAGCAGTTCAAATAGGTTGCAGGCTGGATGGGACGAATCTTTTGGGATACAATGTGACTTCTGCAGACAGCAGGATATACAGACGTTATCCAGTGCTGGAAGATGGTTCCCAATGATGGTCTGAGCCATCTTTATAATTCTCTGCAATGCTTTTTTGTTCATTGCAGAGCTACTCCCATACCACACCAAGATACCGTATATCAGGACACTCTCAATGGTACCATGATAATGACACGAGCAGATGTTGTGGCAGGTTTATCTTCCTGAGCATCCTCAGAAGTATAACCGTCTTTGTGCTTTCCTTACTAACATGGTGGTGTTAACAGTCCATGAGAGGTCCTCTGTGTATGAGTGCCCAAGAATTTAAAACTTGCAACTCTCTCCACCTCCTCGCCGTCTATATAATAATAATAATAATAATAATAATAATAATAATAATAATAATAATAATA
>JAJKFI010000010.1:15810966-15821896 GCA_029204185.1 Lerista edwardsae
AGAGAGAGAGAGAGAGAGAGAGAGAGAGAGAGAGAGAGAGAGAGAGACAGAGAGACAGAGAGACAGAGAGAGAGACAGAGACAGAGAAATTCAAATGGTCTAGATCAATGTTATTCAAACTGTGGGTTGTAACCCACCTGGTGGGTCATGATCTGATATCAGGTGGGTCATGGAAAGCTGGGAGCAGCCATCTTGGAAGCTGCAGATCTCACTCTTGCTATATTGTGAGTGTTAATAGTTTGAATTTTCAAGTGAGGATTTTTTTAATTTTGTTTTTAGTTCAGTGCTTTTTCCTAATATTTTGTCTTGCTTTCTGTCAGAGGCGTTTCATGGTTGTGCAGTGGCTGCAGTCCAAGAATGCCAGTTTGCATTCCGGGAGTGTCATTTGATTACGTCACAATGACTGGATTTCCTGCTTGATGATGTCACTTTCAGCTATGATATCACTTCCAGGTTAATGACATCACTTCCAGTGGGTCCCAATGCAAGTGCCACTCTAAAAAGTGGGTCCCGGTCTGAAAGGTTTGAGAACCACAGGCCTAGGTTAGTTCACTTTAGTCTAATTGTCCAGGATTCTGTTCTGATCTAAAGTTTCATCCTGGGAGCCAGAAAAGATCTAGAAATGTCTAGACTGAAACTGAAAGAGAAATAACAAGAACTGAACGGACATTATTGGGTCCTTTTAGCAGGAAATTGTCAAAAAGCTTGTTGTGATGCGTTTGCGAAGCACTTGGTGGACAAAGTTGTTCAGATCCGCCTTGACTTGCAACCCATTCGTTTACTTATTGTACATCAGCGAAGCAGCCACTGTGCCATTCATAGTGTGTCAGAAACATGCTGTAAAGCATGTTTGAGGAACCTTGGGAGTAAGAAGTGCCAATGCAAAAGCCTGCATCTTTCTGCTGGTGCAGAATCTGGAACTCCACCCAATGCAGAAGAGCTGCTCCAAGCAGCGCAGAAGCGGGGGAGGATGAGGGAGGCTAGTGAGGGAGTGTAACAGGGTGGGCAAGGAGGATAGGGGTGGATTAGGCCTGGGAGGGGGTGGGATAGGCAGAGGAGGATAGGTAGGATAGGTAATTGTATCATTGCATCAACACCAAATCACTTCTGGAAGCCTTGCATTGCTCCAGGTAAGTATGGGGGTGTTGTGTGGCATGGGAGATGACACCTGCCTCATGCAGTGCTCACACTGGTGATGCTACTGATTTTACTTTCAAAACTACCTACAGGGGGTGCCGTACTCATGGATTCCATATTCGTGGTCCATTTTCCATGGATCTGGGGGTTCCCCCTTACCTTCCTTTATTCTTACTTTGGGCTGCCAAAAAACCCTAAGAACCTAAGAAGAGCCCTGCTGGATCAGGCCAAGGGCCCATCTAGTCCAGCTTCCTGTATCTCCCAGTGGCCCACCAGGTGCCCCAGGGAACACACGAGACAACAAGATATCTGCATCTCATTGCCACTCCCCTGCATCTAGCTTTCTCAAGCCTACCTCTAATGTAAGCAGGTTGCGCCACCCATCATGGCCTGTAGCCTGCAATGGGCTTTCCTCCAGAAATCTGTCCACTCCCCTTTAAAGGTACCTAGGCCAGATGCCATCACCACCTCCTGTGGCAAGGAGTTCCACAGATTAATTACCAGCTGGTAATTTGCTTGGGGGGTAGGGCAGTACCCTATACTTAACATAGGAGTCCTCTTATCCATAGTTTCAGGTATCCACAGGGAATGCAGGAACCTGTCCTCCGCCAATACTGAGGCATGCCTGCAGGGGCATATCTAGGGTATTGTGTATGGGGGCAAGAGCAATGGGTGGCATTTGCCAGGGCACCGTTTGCATCATGCCCCCCCCCCCACGAAAACACCATACGGTGGCTGGTGGGGAGGGTTGGCCCAGGGTGGTCAGTCCCGGGGAGTCCCTTTCCCGGGGACCCTACGTTGGAGGCCACGGATAGGGCACGTTCTCGGGTGCCCCCCCCCTGAAGAGAGCTTGCTCACCCGGAGAATTCATGGCCAGGATTAATTGACTTCTTAGGAGCTATGACTGCCACAACCACCCCCAGCCCCCTCCCGAAAGAGAGCCTTTTGCAAGCGGAGGAGGATGGGGCGGAGAAGCCGCTCACCCTTTCGCAACTAATTCGGATCAGCTCCTGTTTGCGTTTGACTGCTCACTCCTGCCTCAATCCAGCACAGGGAAGGGGGAGAAATGGGGGGAGAAGTCAAGCAATGGGACCTGCCTGGCCACAGGCGGGCACTTGGGGAGCGAGCAGATCCTCGGGGCAGCAGCGGGCAAAGGGCGCGTTGCTCCGGACTAGCGCCTCCTTGGATGGGCAGCAGTTGAAGCTCCGTCCGTCCATCTTGCGCACTTCACTCAGGGGCGAGTCTGAAGCAAGAATTTTGGATAGCTGGATATGCCATGACGTCACAGACTTGAAGCCGTGGATTTACTAAAATGGCTGACTGAATCATTGCTGCGAACGACGAGGTTTGCCGCCGGAAGGGCTCTCTCGCTCGCACGGCACTTGTGTGAAAGTTAATTTTATGGGGGGGGGTGAGTGTAGAAGTTTAAAAAAATACTCTTAATAGCCTAGAAGTAAAAAAAGAATTACTCTCCTATTGACAACTACTTGTGTTATGAAGAGATTTTAATGTAATATAATTATGCGGAATTAAACCTTGGAATTGCATATTAACTCATAACATGGTTACCACTGATGTTTCTCCACGATCACACGTTGTTATTTTGGTAAGTTTTTACTTCAGGAGTAAACGATAAAGCGCTAAACATCATGCGAAAACCCATTGGAAATCATTGGAATGAGCAATGTTTTGGACATACTGTCATGGCCGCTAAGGAGTCAATGCGTTCCCATTCATTCTAAAGGAAGGGCATAGCCCTGGTCTGAAGCAGAGGAGGAGAGGCGTGTCTGTATGACTTCAGGAAGCCATGTAGCTTTTTTTAAATTATCCCCCCCATTTAAAAGTGGGATCCGCCAGCGCCAAGGGTGACGTTTTAGGGCAGCTTTGATTAGCAGCAGCACTTAGCAGGACAGGCTTAGATAGAAGGCGCAGCCAGGGAGGGTTGGAGGCGGAGCGCAGGCAAGCGCTGGTATCCTCTGAACTGCAGAGAGCCAGGGATGACCCGCCATCACCTATTGGCTCTCTCTCTCTCTCACGGGGTGGGGCTTAACTGGCATTGCAGAAGCTTTGTGGGCTCACACTTGTAGCTTCACTCCCAGTTATCCAGTGGGTGACTGTTTCAATGGTGGGGATGGTCTGTGGGGTAGAATATGGGTCACATACCCAAGAGCCGCCTCGGGCGAGGTGCTGCTGCCAGTGGCGTTTCTACAGGGATGGCAAAGCTCTAAGTTTTGCAAGAAACCTTACCTTGCAATGGAAATCACTCCTCTCCTGCACCGTGTTAGCCAATCCTCACAGGGAAAAGCAACATCTTGGCGTTGCTTACTGGCACAGCAGCAAGGGAGAGGAGGGATTTACATGACAGAGTAAGGCTTCTTGCAGCACTTAGAGCTTTGCCATCCCTGTAGAAATGCCTCTGGCTGCTGCTGACACGGAGGGACATCAACACTCACAGGGGCACAAAAAGCTCCCCCTCATTGTTTTTCCTCCCTTCCTTCCACCCTCTAATTCCCTTCCTCTTCCCAGATGCTTAGCTGCTGCCCCCAAACTGCAAGAAAAGCCCTCTCTCTTTGCTTCCCTCCTTCCCTCGTTTAAATTCCTTTTTTCTTTTCCGCCACTTGGCTGCTGCTCCTGCTTGTTGCCAAATTAGAACTGCAAGAAAAGCCCTCTCTCTCCTCCTTGATTTTCCTCCCCACTCCTTCCCTTGCCAAATTCCATTTTTCCTTCCACTTTCCTGCTGCTATTCTTGCAGTAGCCAAACTAGAAACAACATATTCTGCTGTGCTTTTTAGCAACACCCACTCTGGTATGATTGAGTGACATGGATCCGCCCCCCTGCCTTGCAGAACAGCCAGCCCTCCTTTCCTAGTCATAAGGAGGCAAAGAGCTAGTCCTTTCACCCCCCAGCATCATCTCAGGCCACAGGCACATTTACAAAGTAACACCAAGGCTGCAATCCTGTCCACACTTACCAGGGAGCAAGCCCCATTGACTTTAGTGGGACTTTCTTATAGCTCAGAGAAATGATAGGTGGGATCCCATGGGTTGATGAACTTAGGGGAAAGGGGGCCCAAGATGGGTGGGAGCTCCAAAGAGGCAACTGCTTCAGGCACAGTCAAAAACAATTCCTAAGAAAAAGAAAAGGGAAAGACACCTCAAAAAGCCAGGATGGCTGAACAAGCATCTTAGTGGTAAATTGAAGATTAAAAAAGATATGTACAGAAACTGGAAACTGGAACTGATCACCAGTGGAGAGCACAGACAGGTAGCCCGGACCTGTAGAGCAAGGGTCAGAAATGCTAAAGCTCAGTATGAGCTGATATGAGGCTGGCTAGGGAGGTCAAAAATAACAAAAAAAGGATTTTTTAGCTGTGTTCAAAGGAAGCGAAAGAGAAAGGAGAGGGTGGGATTGCTGCTTGATAACAGAGAACCGTTGTTAAATGGCTGGGCCCAGTAATGTCAGCCTACCGGTACGCTGGGCGTGTCTTCTGGGTGAGCGGCAGCGCAATCGCTGCGGGCGGGCTTTTGCCGTTACGCAACAGAACGCAGCGATTGCACTGCCGCTCACCCGGAAGACACGCCCAGCGTACCGGTAGGCTGACACTACTGGCTGGGCCCCTCCCACTCGCTTACCTCAGCTGGCTTCGGGGTTTTTTGGCTCCGGCTATGATGTCATAGAACTGGTTGTTAATTTATTTGAATCCCACCACTGGCCACATCTGGAATATTGTGTATAGTTCTGGTTGCCGCATCTCAAAAAGGACATCGAGGAGCTGGAACAGGTGCAGAAGAGACCTCCCTTATGAAGAAAGACTGCAGTGTTTGAGGCTCTTCAGTCTAGAAAAAGGCTCCTGAGATTTGGGGGGGGGCATGATTGAGACATACAAAATTATGCACAGAAGGGATACAGTCGATAGAGGGATGTTCTTTTCCCTCTCACAACACCAGGACCAGGGGGCATCCGCTAAAACTGAGTGTTGGGAGAGTTAAAACAGATAAAAGGAAATACTTTTTTACCCAGAGGGTAATTAATCTGTGGAACTCTTTGCTGCAGGTGGTGGTGATGGCATCTAGCCTAGATGCCTTTAAAAGGGGATTGGTCCATTGTGGGCTATTGTGGGCTATATGCCATGATGGGTTGTGCTATCTCCTTACATTAGTAGTAGGCTACTTCAGAGTGCCGGGTGCAAGGGAGTGGCAACCGGATGCAAGCATCTTGTTGTCTCGTGCACTCCCTGGGGCACCTGGTGGGCTGCTGTGAGATACAGGAAGCTGGACTAGTTGGGCCTTTGGCCTGATCCAGTAGGGCTCTTCTTACGTTCTTATGATTTTCAATGGCTTTGGTTCAACCTGGAAAACAGTTTCAAGTGGAGTGCCCCAGCGTTCTGTCTTGGGCCCGGTTCTCTTTAACAACTTCATCAACGACTTGGATGAAGGGATACAAGGGGACCTCATCAAATTTACAGATAACACAAAACTGGGAGGAGTTGCAAATACTATAGAAGACAGTAAAAGCCTTCAGGAAGACCTTGACAAGATGGAATACTGGGCTGAAAAGAATACAATGAAGTTCAACAGGAAAAAATGCAAGGTTCTATACTTGGGCAAAAATAACAAAAGACACAAGTATAGAATGGGGGAAACCTGGCTTGACAGCATAACATGTGAGAGGGATCTTGGAGTTGCGGTGGATCACAAGATGAACATGAGTCAGCAGTGTGCTACAGCAGCAAAGAAGGCTAATGCAATTTTAGCCTGCATTCATGGAACCATAGCGTCTAGGTCGGAAGACGTTGTGGTTCCGCTTTACTCTGCAATTGGTGCGACCTCACCTGGAGTCCTGTGTTCAATTCTGGGCACCTCAGTTCAAGAAAGATGCAGCCAAATTGGAGCAGGTTCGGAGAAGAGCAACGAAGATGATCAGGGGGCTGGAAAACAAGTCCTATGAGGAAAGGTTGAGGGAACTGGGTATGTTTAGCTTAGAGAAGAAAAGACTGAGAGGGGATATGGTAGCACTCTTCAAATATCTGAAGGGCTGTCATAAGGAAGAAGGGACAAATCTGTTCTCATTTGCCTTTGATAGTAGAACTAGGTCCAATGGGTACAAACTGGAAGAGAGGAGATTCCGGTTGGACATCAGGAAGAATTTATTGACAATAAGGGCAGTTCGACAGTGGAATAGTCTGCCAAGGGAGGTGGTGGATTCTCCCTCACTAGAGACCTTCAAGCAGAGGCCTGCTGGAGATGCTCTAGGAGGACTTCCTGCTACAGGCAGGGGGTTGGACTAGATGACCTTGTAGGTTCCTTCCAACTCTATGATTCTATGATTCTTCTGAGTAGACATGCATAGGATTGGGCTGCAGGAGAGACTGCTGGGCTGGCTGATCTGCATGGGCTACATTTATTTGTTGTTTTGCATACACTCTGTAAAAATGAGTGCCGAACTCTTCATCCTCACTACTATAAATATAAGACACATTTTGCTGTGTGCAAGGTGGAGGTGTGGAGGACACCCCCACCCCCCGTCTGTGTTTGAAGTTACATTCAGGGCATTTGGGGTGGAGGGCACAGCCAACCACTCATGACTGGGAATGTGCTTCTAAATTAATGTATTAATGCTTCTTAATAATATATCTGAATTTGTTATATATTGATTAATTATATTATGTACTGTTTCAGGACTGAATCTGGTCTTAGATTTTAGGTCTCTTTCCTAAGCTTTTCATGTTGTGTGAGTAAAAAAAAACCCTCAATAATTCTGCCCCCCCCCCAGTGTATTCAGTCTGGAATAGTCAGCATTGCTGATAATGCACTGATGACTCTTTTAGTGGACTCCTTTACAGTTCCTCGCTTTGTTCTGTCCAAGCATGCCTAGGGCAGGAACAGCCATGTGCAATTAAGGACGCAATCCAGGTGTTTTGATAGGGGTGCAATTTCATGCTCCTTGCCATGGGTGCCATTTTCCCTAGATACGCCTCTGCATGCCTGTAATTCAGAACTCCCAAATCTGGGGAGAAATTCAGAAGATGAGAATTTCAGAAGCATCCTTCTCCACCACAGAACTTGAAAAGAGTGTCTGGAAAAGCAAGAATGTCGGAAGCAGTGCTTTCCTCGAGACTTCCTTAACAATCTTTCAGGGAAAAGGTCACACTTGTACAATCAGGTTGAACAAGCTTGTTCATCTGTTTCAACAATGCTGGCAGATGTTTTGCTGGTTCCTTTTCTTGAGAACTGGACAAAGAGGGAGTGATTTATTCTTTTCATTGAAAAGAGGATGCATGATGTTTAAATGCAAAACGTAGGCAGATGATACAAAACCCTTATCTCATTCTCTTTTGTTAAGTATATTAAGTACACTGGAATGAATTAAAAATGTTTCACAGTAAATAGCTCTACCTTACTTTACTCAGAGCAGATGGACTGAAATATCAGAAGTGGGCAGCCTAATCCTAACTAAATGTGTGCATGGTGATGCCCCAGAGCTAGCACGGGCTACTCCACATCCTGTAGGGGGATTTTAACTGCTGGAGGTCTCCTTGGGGTAAGCCCCAGAAGCCACAATGGATCAGCTCAGACCTGTACCAGTTATATCACTGGTACCCCCTCCCTATCTCCCCCTCCCTGTTTTCAGGTTGCTCTGAAATCTGTAGGCCTGCACATGACCCCTACATTGGCCTGGGAGTGTCCTCTTGTCCTCTGCACCATTCCTGCTTGCACCACGATCCAGGCCAATTCAGGCTGGCCAATTTCAGCTGGCATGTGGGGTTGGGGAGGGCAGAGGGAGGGCAGAGGAGGTGGATTGGGGCAGGAGAGGGCGGGGCGGGGAGGGCAGATCCATAGGCAGGCCCATTGAAGGGGTGGAACCAGCATCCGGCACTTTGGCTGCTTAATGACATCACTTCCTGCTTTACAACATCACTTCTGGTGGCCCTCAGTAGGCATCATGAATGTTATTGTACCTGCTGTACAAAACAAGTTTGACACCCCCGATTAGAGGAAAAGGATGTTTAGGTCCAAGCTATTAGTTTCCAATAACTATAATGCAGGTATCTCGCTTACCTGAGAAGACAAGATTGGTGGAGCACTGAATAGGAAATATATATATATATATAGAGAGAGAGAGAGAGAGAGAGAGAGAGAGAGAGAGAGAGAGGGACGTGGTGGCGCAGCGAGTTAATCCGCTGTCGCTGGGCTTTCAACCGCAAGGTTGGGAGTTCGAGATTGCGTGACGGAGTGAGCTCCCGTTGCTTGTCCCAGCTCCTGCCAACCTAGCAGTTCGAAAGCACCTAAAATGCAAGTAGATAAATAGGGACCACTTTGGTGGGAAGGTAACGGCGTTCCGTGCGCTACGGCGTAGAATCATGCTGGCCACCATGATCGGACAAAAACGCCGGCTCACAGGCTTTGAAACGGAGATGAGCACCGCCCCCTACAGTCGGTCACGACTAGACCATTCGGTCGTGGGGAAACCTTTACCTTTATATATATATATAAAATGGGAGATGTTATATGTGTAACTCAACCACTTATAACCACTGCCGGGTTGGTCCATGCAGGCCACTTTTCTGTTTTCTGTGCTGTTGCCTCTTGGGGCCTTTACAAAGACACCTGGCTGAGTGCTGATAAGGCCAGAAAAGTGCCCTGCACTTTTGAAATGAGTGACTCATTTCAATGTCCATATAAGGTATAATCACTATGCACAACCCAGCCCCCTTCTGCTTTCTCAGCACCTTCTCATCCTCAAAGATAACCTTAGCTGGGATCTCTTTGCGGATGATTTTCCCAAATATGGTACCTCTGCCCAGCTGGGCCACCTGGGCTTTGCTGATGTCATCAGTCATCTTTGCGCTGTCCTCCTCAGCCTCCGCCACCTTCTACAGTCCACCCCTCTCCTATTCAGTGCTCCACCAATCTTGTCTTCTCAGGTAAGCAAGTGACCCACCAGTTAGCAGAATACAGCTCACTTGCAACCACCCTATTGGCTTTCTCTCCTGCCCATCAGTCTTTTCCTGGCTTTCTCCATGTTTTCCAAATCAAGCAGAGCAGGCGTGGCTGCCCTGAGTGTATCCAATGCAGCATTAGAAACTTGTGGGTATACTGTGTAAAGAAATCAAGCAAACCGTAAACTGTTGTGATGCTTTCTTTGAAAAGCAACAACGACAGCAACATTTAAATAAGGGTGCGATCCTAACCTGGAGTTAGGCCAACACAGTTAGGCCAGCACAAGGATGTTTGGACCTCTCTTGGAGTCAGAGAGGCCGGCACACAGACATGCGCCATCCTCCCTGACTCCGAGAGTGGTCCAAACGTACTTTATGGTGTCCGTTGTGCCAGCCTAACTCCAGGTTAAGATTGCACACTCCGTATGTGGTGACTTTGCATGTGCCACTTAGAAAGTGTCCATGTGCCACCAGTGGAACGCATGCCACGGGTTGGCCACCCCAATTTATGGCATCCTTGATATTTTTATAGAAAAGAAATAGTGATTTTGTTGTTTTCCTCATACTAATAATTATTAATAACAAAACTTCTTACGTGTTCTCCTGTCCTCCAACTTTAGTACTCTTTGGACAGAAGCATTCTAATCCCCCCTGGTGAAATTAACTGTAGAGCCACAGTAGTGCACAAATAACAAGGCAGTGCTGTTGCTTATCTTGTCAAATGTTGCTAAGGGGGACCATCTAATGGATCAGCTTAAAACTGAAAGGTATGTCCATAAACTCAGTTTCAAGAATATTAAGACATTGATTTATGAGATGAGAGTTTCATTTTTTTTTTTTCAAATTGCATCTGCAAGTTTTGTGTCTTTCGGTTTATTAACTTCTCAGTTCTAGACACGGAAAAAACACAATATTGATTTCAGTGCTTTCAGCTATTGGCTGATCATCACAGCTATATTGAATATAGGGATGTGCACATGGGAATGTGTGTGTGTGTGTGTGTGTGTGTGTGTGTGTGTGAGAGAGAGAGAGAGAGAGAGAGAGAGAGAGGGAGGGAGAGAGAGAGAGAGAGAGAACCAGTATGTACATGATTCAGAGCGCAATCCTAACCTGGAGTTAGGCGGCACAGTTAGGCCAGCAAAGTTTGGCCTGCACAAGGGCCACCGTAAAGCTTGTCTGGACCATTCTCAGAGTCAGGAAGGATGGTGCATGTCTGTGTGCTGGCCTCCCTGGTGCCGGACAAACTTTGCTGGCCTAACTCCAGGTTTGAATTGCACTCTTAGTTGGACCACACTATTGCATTTTAAAGGGGCACAAGGGGGAAGCTGTGCATTGAAACATGTGTCCTTTCCTTTCTGTTGAGCAGTAGTATAGCCAGGAGGCAGCGTGGTAAGTACTGCAGATGCCACAACGTGCTGTGTGGCTGCTCCCACTGGCTGTCAGAGCCGGTCTGGGTTTGGAAACCCACAGTTTGGAAACCATTGCTATATATCATTTACTATGAGTTGGACGGCCCAATCTTCACAAAATTCCCCCGCAACGTTGCAGAAACACTAGCACACCTGCAGTCTAGAGGGCTGTAGTCTGTAGTCTAGAGAAATTTGCAGTCTAGAAGTCTCCTTGGGGAAAGTGTCCCCCTTGCTTGCTCTGGGCCAAGCCTCAGTCACAGCAAAGGGCCTACTTGGACCTGAGCCTGTTAATTTGCCAGCACAAGCAGTGGTGTCAGCCTACCGGTTCGCTGGGCGGAGTTTTCGCGGTCGCTGGGCGGGTTTCCACGGTGATCGGCAGCGTGCTCGCTGCGTCCCGGTGCGTTATGGCGAAAGCACGCCCGCTGCAGCGGGCGGGCTTTCGCC
>JAJKFI010000010.1:15822296-15840615 GCA_029204185.1 Lerista edwardsae
GGAGGTTGGAGCCTCCCGTGGCAAGGGAGCATGCACACCCTTACCGTAGGGGAGGCTGCAGCCTCCCCAATGCGCTCCTCAGATATGCACCTGCTAAAGAGTGGGCACAGATCCGAGGAGACAGCGCAGCCCAAATTGGGGACGTGCAGCCTCTCAAACGGGCCTCGGATTTGGCCTTAATGGCCGAATCCAAGTTCCACCCATGTCCCACCCAAGTCCTGCCCCGCCTCCCTCCCTCCCTCCAATCCCCGGAGCGCGCTGTTAGCACACCTCCCTTGTGCCATCCGGCTTTGGCCAACACAAGGGAGGTGCTGCGAGGACGATACAGGGCCTTAGCATTGGTGCTAAGGCCTTAGCGCTGACGCAACGACGTTGCATCAGCGCTAAGCCCCAGGTAGAATGGCGCTGCCTGTGGGTAAATATTTCTAAGTGCAATAAGAGCGCAATCCTGAGCACTCAGTCGGCCGGCATTTGCCCCTTCTCAGGAGGAGTATGTTGGCTCACGGAGGCTGGATTTGGCCTCTGTGCCGCAACAGAAAGCTAAGGAAGGGCCAACCAAGGGTGGCTGGCGCAGGAGGTTGGGAAGGCAGTGGAGAGCAGGGGGAGGCCAATCGGTGGGCAACCGGGCCCAGAAGGGGTATGGGATCGGCCTCATGCTCTTAGGACAGATCCTGACCCAGATCCTAACATTACACCAGGCTGCTCAGATCTGTGCCAGCTGGTGCAGATCTGTGTAGCCCTATTGCGATGTCTGGGGCATCACTCAGTGTAAGGGGACATAAGTCCCTTAACTTCAGGTTGCGCTCCAGCCATGTCCATCCTGACCAGCTATATAGCATAGCATATAGCATAGCTAGATATAATGTATAGCATAGACCAGCTGGTCTGCCTGTTCCAGCACAGGATAGGATTGAGATGTAAATCAGTCTGATTAAATATATTCTATTTTTCAGTCAATTCAGTTATAGGGAAAAGCTATGGAAGTTTTTTTTAAGAGACATTCTGAATGCCTCCAGATAGATATGCTTCTAGCCATTCTTAATTACATTCCTATCATTTTGAATTTAAGTTAAATACTGCTGAAACAAAAGAAAACAACCTCAAGATACGGCAGAGAAAAAGTCATCATCTCTTGTCTGACAGAAGTATGGAAATCAATAGTTTCTCAAGAAAAGGAACACATTGTAGATAAACATTATTTTGAAAGTTTCCTTGGGGGAGGGGAGAACCTGTCCTAGACAATAACATATGCATCTGGAGATCTGTTTTCTGGTTTGGTGGTTTGAAACCAGATCTCTTTATAGCAAAGCATTTATCATTTAGCGCTTATACTGTTCGGATTTTTGTTAAAAAATTTTTTGTTAAATTTCCTTGGATGGCTTAAAACAGCTATCTCCAAACTGCTGCGGCAGGGAAAACAGTCACTGGAGTGAATGGCTCTTCGCATTCTGCCAAGGATGCCACAAAACAGCCCAACTACAGCTCCCAGGGGGTGTTGCAGCCTGCCGCCCATGCATGAAACCCCAGGCACATGGCTTGCTGGGGCAGCAAACCAGTGGTGTCATCTAAATGATTTAAGAATAGGTACTCACTTTTGATTGGCACGTGTCAGGACCCGCCCACTGGAAGTGATGTCATAAGCCGGAAGTGATGTCGTGGCAGGAAGTGACATGAGAAAAGCCCTTTTTGAGGCCTCAGACAATTTTAAACTGACCCAACAGTTGCAACAGTATTCCACAGCACCCCCAGAACATGTTAAGGAGGACTGGCATCATGTTAAAGTGACCCAACAGTTCCAAAAGTATCCGAGAGCAACCCCTGAGCAGCTCATTTTTCAGTGGCAAGGCAAGGCAAGGCTCCGCTTGCTGCCTGCCTGCCTGCCTGGCTGGCTCTGAGAACATGCAGGCAACTCAAACATGCAGGAAATTCAAACGTTGCAGGGGGCGGAGTCGACGAGTGGGCGGGCGAATGGGCGGGGCCAGCCGTAATCCTAGGAACCGGTACTTGCGTACCCCCGCGTACCCCCTGCATGACATCACTGCGGCAAACCCCAAAAGCAGCTGGCTGCGGATACCCCTGGGAGTTGGGGTCATTCACAGCATCCCCGGTGGAATGCAAAGGACTGCTCACGCTGGGGTCAGGTCAATGAAGGACCAGATCCGGGCTGCGCGCAGGAGTTTGGAGCCCCTGACTTAGAATATGCAATAATAATATAGCAACTGCCTGTGCTCCTCCCCAGCCATGGCATTTGAAAAACTGTAAAATTTGTATTTATATGAATTTTATGAGGCACTGTATCTGTTTAGGAATGGGAGAAACTCATCTGTATGCATTCTCAGTTTGCATAATTATTCAGCTCCAAGAAGTTGGTGTTTATGGACATTAAAATGAAATAATTTATACTTGAAGATAATTCTGGAACGTTTTCTCCCCATTTGGGGGGGGGGAGACTGGAAAGGTTTTCACATTGTTCAGTTAAATCATATCAATAAGTAAGTGAATGAATGAATGAACGAACGAATGAATGAATGAGGACCAAAGTTTTAGCACACAGTGATGCTGAAATCATTACCATATTTACATTGGAGTATGCACCATTGACTATAATGGGGCTTACTTCTGAAGGATGCATAGGATTTTAATTGATTTATTTAAAAGATTTTTTACCCTGCCTTTTTCCTCAATAAAGGGGACTCGAGGCAGCTAGGGTATAGAAGAAGGAATTGTATAGAAGAAGGAATTTAGCTAGGTATAGCTCAACATGGAAGGGTTTAAAAAGCTGCATCTCCCAAAATTCCCTCTTCTGTGCAATGGTTAAAGGTATAGGCACTCTGTCCCAGATTGCATCAGGTAACCCTACTCATAAGGCCCTTCCAGTGCAGAACAAACAAACACTCCCTTACCTTGAGGAGGCTTCCATGACTGCCCACAACCCGCGTATGCCCCATTGGCAAGCCTGTGTCGGTGCTAGAAAGTTGGATAGGATTAGACCCTTAATTGGCATTCTGCTGTAGCGCTCAACTCAAGAAGTTTATAAGTGGAAAAAAACGGCTTTGTGCTGTTTATTATAGCCTTGATTATCCGCAGCACTTTGGAGAGATGGGCAAATTGTCCAGCTGTTTCTGCAGCCTTCCCAAATGTCCCTTTAGGGAAAAAAAACACACACAAATAAACTTATGACTTTTTAAATTTGATTTGCTTTGAGCCGTTCTTAATTACGCGCTCTCTATAATTTCCATTTGCATACTCATGAATCAGAGCTGAAATGAAACTATCGAAAGGTTAAAAAGAGGGTCAGTTGTGGGAAAAATGGAGCAAATGTGTCTTATTCTGCACGTGAATGTGATTTTGGCTCCATTCGAATCCCCCGCAGGTTTACATGGGGGTTAACGTGATACAGTGGCATCAATACAGCAAGCATTGCATTCTGGGGGGGGGGGCAAAAGGCTGGCCAAGTGAGTAAAAATATTTTTTATGTACCACCCTGTAGACTGCCAGGTCTCCAATGAATCAACAGACTTATGTCTGCTGTTTAGATGGTGTAAGTCTGATGAGCCTCAGTGGGCAAGTCAGGCAGGGAAAAGGAAGGTAGGATCCCAGGGCAGTTGCATCCCTGGCCCATGTGACACCCAGGGCCAGGACCGCAGACTGCTGCCCCTGAAGACTGCCACCCCCTGATTCACTTGGAGCCTTGCACGGCATCTCCATGCCCTCCAAAAGCATTCTGCAGCCTTCAGAATGTAGTAGTAGTAGTAGTAGTATTTATATACTGCCTTTCTGGTCATTGGATTTCTCCTCCAACTTTAATCAAGGCAGTTTACATGGGCAGGCTTTTCTCAACCCCTTATAGGGGTTGCTGCAATCAAAAGTTATATATTCCAAGAACACGTCAGTCTAGGTGGTTTCCTTCACAGTCCAGCATCTCTCTGGCTGCTCACACTCCACCACATGGCTTGACAGGCAACTCCTCCACTCTCACTGGAGGCATCATAATCTCCGCCCGTCTCACCAGCTGGAGAGACTCATCGTCAGCAGCGTTTATCAGCAGTTCACGGTTACTTCCTACAGACTCAAACTGCCGTCCCAGGTGACCTTCAGAGGCGGCAGCTCTTCCACTTGGTCAGACCCTCCTGCACTTTAAATATTAGTTTCTGGTTTCATTGGAAAACCAGAAGTACTGTTTAATGGCTGGAAACTGCAGAACAGCTTTGGAGGGCCCGAGCACACTGTACGTCGCCTGCCTAGCTCTTGGGAGAGCTCTGGAGGGTTGGCAGCAGCAGTTCACGAGGCCCATCCACCATGGCGCCTGGGACCATGTGGCCCATTGGACCCCTGTCCAGTGCCTCTGGACAAAGTGTAATTGTGCTATCAAGATCCACTTATCCCACCCTTGAACTGTCCCCTGTCCACCCTGATCAGCCACCGATCCCCCTTGAACCACCCACAATCCACCCCTGCCACAACCTTTCCTGTTCCAGCATGGCCTCTGTGAACCACTGGCCCACAAATGGGGCCACTGGACATTTGAACTGGCAGTCCCATAGCACACAACAGTGGCATAGTTTTTGAGATGCCACACTTAGAATTTTGGCAGTGGATTGTGTGCCACTTATTGCATTTGTGACATTGTATGCAATTAGTGGTACACATGAGCATATACTGCCATTTTTTCCCTTGGAACTTTATTTATTTGAAGAATTTATAACCTGTTTTTCCTATGCCGAAGCAAATGCTCAAGGTGGCTTACATGGGCAGGTTAGTCTAAACCACCATTTTCCAAAGCGGTTTTAAAACATATACTGTATTCTGTGTTTCGCCGAATCCCCAGTCCCTGATGTAGCCTTCAAGCATGGTTTTCTCCTCTGGCTGCATGCCATCAAGCTTCAGCAGGAAATCATAAGTCAAGCCTGGACAGGTCCTCAAGGTCATACTCCATATTTTTCCCGACTGGCTTTCTCATACAGTCCCCCACAACTCTCACTTGCAATGACTAATCAGTTCATCAGCGACTCCATCCTGCCACAACAACAGCTTGTCACAGCCTGACATTCTGTCTCCCTTCCAAAAAACAAGATCATGGATACTCCCACTTGGCTTCAGGCAGTATTGGCAGCTAAACCATCAGTCCACACCTCTACCCTTATGGTGCATATGAGCTGGGTGTTGGTCACAATGTAATTCTGTCGGTCCCCATAGTGTAATTCCAATGTGAAACTCCGCATTGCTTCATGTGACATAAAACAGCAGAGGAAACGAACTGACCATTGGGAGGAAATGACTTTTTTGCCCTTGGAAGGGTAAGATGGTTTTCTAGAAGCCTTAAATCCTCTTCATAGGCACCAATGACTTTGAAACTATAGTTAAGTATTACAGCCTTAAAAACTGTTCAAGACTAATGTGATCATAAAGCAAAGCATAGATAGCAAAATGAGCTGTAGGCAACATCCCATTGGCTATTGGGGGGGGGGAAGTGTCATCTGTGTGAGTCTTAGATGTCCGCTGCTTCAGCCCAACAGCTGGGAGACTGGGCCCACGTAGTGGTTAATGGCAAAGGTGAAATACAACTTGGGAACATCTTGATTTCCAGCTACAGCATGCCCAATCATCCTGTCCGCTTTGCCTTGCTTGTTCTGAAGAATCATAGACTCACAGAAGGAACCTACAAGGTCATCTAGTCCAACCCCTGCCTGTAGCAGGAAATCCTGTCAGGTGCCTGTCAAGCCTCTGCTTGAAGATCTCCAGTGATGGGGAATCCACCACCTCCCTTGGCAGACTATTCCACTGTCGAACCGCCCCAGGGGCGGACCTAGTCAAAATGGCGCCCGAGGCACCCAATAGAAGTGCGCCCCCATGGGAGCCCAGGTCTACCCATTGGGACCAGCCACGGGTACACCTGGGCTCCCCTCGAGGGAGCCCACGTCTATCCATTAGAAACAACTGCGGGTAGATCTGGCTCCCCTCAAGGGAGCCCAGGTCTACCCATTAGAAACGGCCGTGGGTAGACCTGGGCTCCCTTTGAGGGAGCCCAGGTCTACGCACGGCTGGTCCCAATGGGTAGGTCCCAATGGCTGGTCCCAATGGGTACTCGCGGCTGGTCCCAATGTTGCGGGGGCCACTGGCGCCCCCTAGACGGCCCCAAGACGGCGCCCAGGGCTCTTGCCCCCCCTGCCCCCTAGATCCGCCACTGAACCGCCCTTATCGTCAAGAAATTCTTCCTGATGTCCAGACGGAATCTCCGCTCTTGCAGTTTGTACCCATTGGACCTAGTTCTACTGTCAAAGGCAGATGAGAACAGATTTGTCCCTTCTTCCTTGTGACAACCCTTCAGATATTTGAAGAGTGCTATCATATCCCCTCTCAGTCTTCTCTTTTCCAAGCTAAACATACCCAGTTCCCTCAACCTTTCCTCACAGGACTTGTTTTCCAACCCCCTGATCACCTTCGTTGCTCTTCTCTGAACCTGCTCCAGTTTGGCTGCATCTTTCTTGAACTGGGGTGCCCAGAATTGAACACAGGACTCCAGGTGAGGTCACACCAATGCGGAAAACTTCCTGCTTACAACCATGTGACATGTTGGTGGATGCTATTAATGGTATTAGTCGACTGCCCTTGACGGATGTGTGTGGAGAGAAATCTCACTTTTCAGCACTCCCACCAGAAGGCTACCTGGATTTCTGATCATTGCAGCCAGCTGAGATTTATCTGCACATAAAAAACTTGACTCTTGAAGAATGTAATTAAAATATAAATGTTTCAGGGAGTTGGTTACATTTCATGGTTAATGGTCTTCTTGACCTTGATCATTTGAATTTATTTCTATGAGGTATTTTTCTCCCCCATTCCCATTCCCCCCCCCATCCCACGTTCAGGTTGCTCTGAAATCTGTAGGCTGTTTTCATTACTACATGCCAAAATCCAATTAGTGCCATCAGTCTTTTCTGTCTTTCAAACATGAATTGTGAAACTGAAAATGTTTAACAAAATGGTTATGCAGGCAATTGTGGTGATGATGTCACTGCCAACTGCTTCTGGGAGGCCCATTTCAGGACCACGTGGGATGGCACAATGAGCATCCACTCCTCTTGTCCCACTGCCTTATGGCCTGTGGAGATCCTGGCTGCAGTAGCAAGTGATCTACTCGATGCAGATCACCACCAAAAAACAAAAAAAATGCAAGGTCCAATATAGGCCACATTGGCTTGCCAGCCCTGGTTCCCACTTATTTCAAAGATTTGTAATTCATCCACTTATTCATTTCAGGCTCTAGAGTTGGAGGTTTCTATCCATTCTCTCTTAAAGCAGATTCACAAGGGGCATCTAAAGATTGCATCAGATGATATAGGATCCAGTGTGGATTGGAGTGTGGGTTCACATGTGGGGGGGGGGGTCAGAAAAGTTGGTCGATGAGGAACTATTATTTCCTTCTCAAAACTTGGGACCAAGTCTTTGGGCGATACAGACTTCTTCCTGTCTTGAATTTATACTGCTGTGAATACATATCTTATCCTAGTTTGGTATTTTATACCGCCCCTTTTTAAGTTTGAGGTTATTTTTGTATTATATTTTCTAACATTTTGGTTCTGAATTCAAATTGATTTATTTATGGGTTTTTTTTTATTGTGAAGAAAGATGGCATTGAAATCGTTCAGCAAATCAATTTGAGAAATTGAATTTACCCCTAGGTGAAATTACCCCTAAATTCAAGCAAACTTAGAGCACAGCCCTAACCTGGGATTAGGCCAGCACAGTTAGGCCAGCAAGTTTTGGCCGGCACCAGGGCCACCGTTTGGCGCGATCGGATCACTCTCGGAGTCAGGGAGGGTGACACATGTTTGGAAAGTGGTCCAAACAAACTTTACGGGGTCCCTTGTGCCGGCCAAACTTTCCTGGCCTAACTGTGCCATCTTAACACCAGGTTAGGATTGCACTCTAAATTATAAATAAAATAAAACATCACCCCAGCGACCCCTCTGTGTACAGCACAGTCCTATGCACACTTACTGGGTAAGTATCTATAGGTGTCTGGGGTGTGTGGGGTGATGGCACCGCCCGAGTTCGGTCCCCACCTGCTTCTGTTGCTGCCTGAGCCCTAGGTGCCCCGACTCTCTGACTTCAGAGGGTCGGAGTCAGGGGCAGGGGGTTGCTCCACCCTGGCCCTGCTTTCGGCAAGTCCTTAGTCTTGGAGCCAGCCACGCAGCTGCTCCAGCCAAACGCTCAGACCTCTCCGCCCTTCATCATTGGCCTCGGGATGTTTTAAACCCCCTTGCGACACCCCTTCCCCCCTTGCAGCCCTCCTGGCGTGACTGGCAAGCGTGGGATCCAATCCCCGAGCAGCCCACCCCAGGAGGCCACCTGTGGTGGGGTCTACTGTTGGGCCGGGGGATAGCTGCCCAGAGGCGTTTCTACAGGGATGGCAAAGCTCTAAGTTTTGCCAGAAGCCTTACCCTGTCGTGTAAATCCCTCCTCTCCCTTGCTGCTGTAGCCAGTAAGCAACACCAAGATTGGCTAAAACGGTGCAGGAGAGGAGTAATCTCCACTGCAAGGTAAGGCTTCTTGCAAAACTTAGAGCTTTGCCATCCCTGTAGAAACGCCACTGTAGCTGCCCCCCGCCTGCCTGACCAGGGAATCCTGAGTCACCTGAGGCGGCCTGGAGCTGAGCCCAGGACAATTGTCCCATGTCGGGGGTCCATGGGGAGCCCAGGTCCCGCTCACCGCCGATGCCCAAAGGCAGCTGGAGGCAACCTCGCTTGTCCTGCAGGCGCACCGTGGACACCCGGCGGCACACCTGTGCTTGCGGAAGGCCCCCTGGCCCTTCCCAAGCAACATCGCAGCTGTCGCATCTTCAGACACCACGACTATGCAGTTGGGCCTGGCCGGGGGAGTTGACCCCGCTGCACCCGTGCTGCTCGGGGCTGTGGCAGGCGATGGCGGGCCACCCCACGGCTGACTGGTGGTGGCGGCGGAACTTGCCAGGGTTGCAGGGGAGTGGAGGCCCCCAGGAGCCACTGCGCTGTCGGTCCCACCTGCCAGTAAGTCAGGGATCCCCACGGTTGGCGCAGGCTCCCGACAATAGGATTGCAATCACAGTAATGTATACCACCCTCACAGAGCTGGGGGTGTGTGTGTGTCTCAGAAATGATGCCTTCATATGACTAGACTCTGTTTGCAAATCCAAGGAAGCTTCATCAAAGAAACAAAGTTTGAGCTGAGGTCTCTGTAAGCTGAGCATCTACAAGCCAATATTTTGAGGATTGTCAAATCACTCTTCCTTGCCTACAGATCCTAATCGTACCTGAAAGTTACTCTTCCTAAAAATATCATTTCCTGCTCTGGCCTGAGACGGGTGCTTTTCAGCTTAGTAATTATTTCTCCTCCCGCCAGGCTTTCTGCGGTTTGGATCTCACTAAAATGTCTCCAAGGCTTTGGTGACCCCAAACATTCTCACCGCATATTAGAGTTCACAGCAAATAATTTTGGACAGTTTTTCTTTGCACCAAGCAGTGAGGGTTCACACTTCCATTCACAACTTTCCAGTGCAACTGATGAAGTTAAAGCAAAGTTCCTTGTGTGTCAAATAAAATTAAATTAATTTATCAATCAATCCATCGGAAACCTTTATTGGCATATTACAGACATAGAAAGGGAAGGCAAAAAAAAAAAAAAAGGAAAGAACCAATAATACATAAAAAAATATTACTGACATTGAACCTTGTTAGGCCAACTCAGGCTGGAGTCCTGTACTTTTGCTCTGTGAACAAACAGCCATACTGTGAGGCCTGAATTAGTCGCACCTGTGTGCCGGCCTCTGAGCAGTGATTAGAGCAGCTGTGGAAAAGTGAGAACATGCAGGCTTGTACGCATTGCAAGGCTGCACCAGTCAGGGCTCTGAATGTTGGGTAACATATAGGGAAGAGCGTTATCCAGCGATGGGATCTACAAATGAACAAGGGGAACGCTGGGCGGGACTTACACGGGGCTTCCGAGTGATTGGCTGCCCATCCGTAGCGTTCCGCAGCTGTCCTGGCCTCGGGGGGGCTGCCCCCGGTTAGTGTGCCCCCCCCGCTGCTCGCCCAGGCAGCCGTTGCGACCCTCACCTGTCCCCCGTGATGAGCAGGAGTCCCCCAGAGGCCAGGGCAGCCGCGGAATGCTACGGACGGGCTGCCACTCAAGCGGAAGTCCTGCCTATGTCCTGCCCAGCGTTCCCCTTGTTCATTTGTAGATCCCATCGCTGGCGTTATCCCCCATCAGTGTGAGTTGAGATGGATGGAGCAGGAAATGCTGCCCGAGTGAAAGACCGGTTGCTGTAAGTAAGATCTGTCTCCTGCATCCTGCTATCTGACTGTACTTCTGGAATTTGACCTTGGCATGTATCTGACAACTGAGACCTTTAATACAAACCTTTCTACAAGGCAAAGCTGTGTGTCTGTGACTTCTTTACCTCTGCACTGGAAAGCCGAGCCTCACACCACTCCAGTGTCGCTTCCTCTGTGTAACACAGCCAGTCCCTCTGTCTGACGTGCTCCATAGTCCCGGCAACTGGGTGCTTCCCAGTAAGGCAACTGGGACACTTCTTGTTAAACCCAGCAACATTAGAACAACTGTTCTTGGACTGACTTAATTTATTTTTTTTTAAAAAAAAATGTGCATTTTTTTTTAAAATAATCGTTATAAGGAGGACAACAAATGGTAAAGATGAAAGTCTACATTTTTTTAAAAAAAATTTGGTTATCTGTCTGTCTGTCTGTCTAGTCACAATTACCTAACTTTATTAGGGTTCAATCCTAACCTGGAGTTAGGCCAGCACAGTTAGGCCAGCAAAGTTTGGTTGGCACAAGGGCCACAGTGAAGTGTGTTTGGACCCCTCTCGGAGTCAGGGAGGATGGCGCATTCTGTATGCTGGCCTCTCTAACTTTGAGAGTGGTCCAAACGTACTTTATGGTGTCCCTTGTGCTGGTCAAATTTCGCTGGCCTAACTGTGCCGGCCTAACTCCAGATTAGGATTGTCCCCTTAATGTAGCATTCAAACAATATCCGTGTTCAGTTTCAGTATTAGGTTGTAGCCACTTTTCTTCCCTTGAAGTCAATGGGAAGTGGAAAGCGGAGTGCCCTGAGGATCTGTCTCGGGGCCCGTGCTTTTCAACTTGTTCATAAATGACCTAGAGACTGGCATAAGCAACAAGATGGCCAAGTTTGTGGATGACACAAAACTTTTCCAGGTGGTGAAAACCAGAAGGGATTGTGAAGAGCTCCAGAAGGATCTCTCCAAGTTGGGGGAATGGGCAGCAAAATGGCAGATGCGTTTCAACATGGACAGGTGTAAAGTGATGCGCAGTGGGGCAAAAAATCAAAACTTCCTATAGGTTAATGGGTTCTGAGCTGTCTGTGACAGCTCAGGAGAGAGATCTTGGGGTGCTGGTGGACAACTTGATGAAGGTGTTGACCCAGTGTGCGGCAGCCATTAAGAAGGCCAATTCCATGCTTGGGGTAATTAAAAACGGGGTTGAGAATAAAACAGCCAATATTATCATGCCATTGTACAAATTGATGGTAAGGCCACATCTAGTGTATTACGTAAAGTTCTGGCCACCACATCTCAAAAAGGACATAGTGGAGCTGGAAAAGGTGCAGAAGAGAGCAACAAAAATGATTACGGGACTGGAGCCCCTCCCTTATGAAGAAAGACTGCAGTGTTTGGAGTTCTTCAGTCTGGAAAAAAGGCACCTGAGTGGGGACATGATTGAGACATACAACATTATGAATGGGAGGGATAGAGTTGATAGAGGGATGTACTGGAACCAGGGGACATCCACTGAAATTGAGTGTTGGGAGAATTAAAACAGAAAAAAGGAAATACTTTTTTACCCAGCGGGTAATTAAGCTATGGAACTCCTTGCCACAGGAGGTGGTAATAGGAACTGGCTTAGATACCTTTAAAAAGGGATTGGACAGATTTCTAGAGGAAACGTCCATCGTGGGCCATGATGAGTTGTGCAACCTCCTTACGTTAATACTAGGCTTCCTCAGAGTGTCAGGTGCAAGGGAGTGGCAACAGGATGTGAGCATCTTGTTGTCTCGTGTACTCCCTCAGGCACCTGCTGGGCCACTGTGAGATACAGGAAGGTGGACTAGATGGGCCTTTGGCCTGATCCAGCAGGGCTCGTCTTATGTTCTTATGTTATTCTCTTCTATGGAAAAGAAGCTTCCGTGCTTCATTTTGTTTAATTTATTAAAGAGCTCATATGAATGAAATCTCAAGAAAAATTTAAAAGTCATGTTTTCTCATCTTCAGTCATTGTCCTATCTCAGCATCAGCGTACTCGAGAGACAGAAATGGACAAGTGGATATTTGCCAACCCTAAAAGCAACCATGTCAGTCACCATTATTCACTGTCAGCATCCTGTGTGACACAACTGGAGCAGCCGCACAATTGCTCCCCAGCTCATCGCATCTCTCTGTGATTGCAAGGCTCACGCTTTGTGGAAAGAGTGCCGAATTGGACAAGGCAACTTTCTCAAAAAGGCTGCATTGATGACTTAGACAAAAAAAAATCCACATTTTTGAAACCGCCCACTCAGTAATAAAGAAGAACGGAGGACTGTGCAACGTTTACCTTTTGCGGCTGGACAAGTCTTCCTATGGTTGTGAAATATTTTGCGGAATTCTCTTAAAAGAATAGAGTAGACAAACACAGGTATCTCTTGAACTGATTTTGGACTGTTTGGGGACTGGTTCAAACAATGGCGTTCCTGCAGAGGGAGCAAAATGCTAAGGGCGCAATCCCTAAGTAGGCCCTGGACTGGCTTTTGTCTTCTACGCCAGCCCAGTGCTGTTGCAAATGTTCTGAAAGACATGCCTGTGCCAAAGAAGAGGGCGCTAGGCTGGTGTGGGGATTCGCATCAACTCAAGGACATTGTGTTAGACACCCAATAAGCTATCTCTGTCCCAGATGACTTTGGCCAGTGTGGTGGCTTGGGGAGGGTGGGGGGAAGGTGAGAGGGAGGTGGAAGAGGTCAGGAGGCGGGCAAAGAGAGGTGGCCCCATGGACAAGCAGGAAGCTTCTTGAGGAAGGGAGTGGAGCACAGATCTGCATATCCTAACCCCCATCCTAGGCTAGTTGGGCACTACCCGGGCACCTTGAATTTGTACCAATGATTTAGCTGGCACAGATCTAAGCAGCCCCATAGGCCTGGCTGGGGCTTACCCAGCGGAAAATATTCCCTTACCCTGAGGTGAGCTTCAGTTTCTGCCTAACCTATTTTGGATGCAGCGCAGGCAAGCTGGCCTGCCTGCTTCAATGCAGGTTAGGATTGTGCTGTAAATTTTGCAGGAGCCTAAACTCCTGTGTAACATGGCCCTTCCCCCTCACTTTCAGAGCCATTCACGGCTCGGAGAGCAAACCTCTCCCCTATCCTCCCCTCACCAAGGCCAGCCTTTCCTGTTTGACATGGGACCAGGATCCAGCTCAGGCAGACCCGGAGGCGAATCTAGGGTATGGAGCCCCAGGGCACTAGCCCTGGGGTGCCATAAGGTGGGGGGCGCTGTTGGCATGGCGCCCTGCCCCCCCGCCTGCAAATTTGCGGGCCTCTGCGCCCCGAGGCACCTCGGCAGTGTCTCAGCCTCCCGCTGGGGTGCTTTAAGCACTTGAGTGGCAGCCCGGGGAAGGAAGCCGCTGCCGCACGCCCCAAGCCAGGATGCACAGCGGCAGCTCCTGTCTCGGGCTGCCGCTGGGGCGCTTTAAGCACTCGAGCGGCAGCCCGGGGAAGGAAGTTGCTGCTACGTGCCCCGGCTCAGGGCGCGCGGCGGTGACTTCCTTCCCTGGGTTGCCGCTTGAGTGCTTAAAGCACCCCAGCGGCAGCCCGGGGAAGGGAGCCGCCAAACGTCATGACGTCACAACATCGATGCACATTCTCGTGCCAGCCTAGCCTGCTTGAGAGTGGCACAATCACACTTTATGGCACGTCTGCAACACTCAAAGGCCAGCACAAGCAACTAGTGCAAGCCTAAGAGCTCATAAGGTTTGAGGATTGTGCCTTTACTCTTTTTTTCCGTAGGCCACCTTGACTTGTGAGAAAGTTGGGACATGCTTTTTGAAAATAAATACAGCCAGAATACTTGTCTACAACGGCAGTGATCCTTTTGTGACCCGCCACAAATTGCAATGGCAGTATCAAGGAAGTGTTAATTCACACAATTCACTTGAAATTCTCTGTGAAATTATTGTGCGAAGAAATCTAAGATCAGGTTAAAAACAAGCAATACCCTATATAAGTTTGGAAGGGGTACATTTCCCTGTAAGAAGACAGCATCAGATTTGTCGGAATTTGCTGTAATCCACGTAACTATATGAAACCGAAGGATTATTAAATTTTCACAAGGATTTAGGAACATTTTTAGGATTATTTATTTAGGAATCAGTCCACAGTGATTCCACAAATACATTACAATTCCATTTTTTAAATAAATTGTGCTTGCCATTGAATATGATTATCTGTGTTTCACAAAGGTTCTATTTTTTTCCTTCCTGCACAAAAAAGAAAAAAAATCCTCCATTAAGCTTTGTTTCCCTCAACCCTAGAGCTCTTTCTTAATTTTAGACAGCTTTTTGATTATTATTTAACAGCAAGCTGTTTCTTTGTTTTTCCTATCACCTCTGGTGATGAGATGACGAGGGCCAAGTTAAGGTCTCTTGAAGCCCAACAATTACCAGTACCTTTGAAAATGTGCTCCACAAAAATGCCAACAAACTGTCAAAAATGAAAGCAAGCAATAGGCAAATTAGATTGGCTAAGTACAGCAGAAATTCACCCTTATTTCCTAAAAAAATATTTTAAAATACTAAAGGAAAAAATGCTTATCTTTCTATCCTACCTTTTTCTAGGTCATCTCAGAACTTCAAGCCACACATGAAAGCTTAAAGTCAGTGCTAAAAACCGAGTTCTCGTAGTGAGAATTTTCATTCTGGAAGTAGAAAGAACAAAATATATTTCGTCAAGCTGGGCAACTGGGGGCTGGAGGTGTAGAGTCTGCAGGAAGTCCTGCAGCTATTAAGCTTAGAAAGGTCAGTCCTGAAACAGGAAGTGACAGACACTCTAGCCACAGTTTGTTTTCTTCCATAGTGGTTTTTACTCCTAATTAGCTGAAAAACCTTGATATTGCTTGCTAAAAGATAGGACTTTTACAGTAACGCCAATTATAGCAAATTGTTTAGAAAAAGGTATGAGCTGCAAACTCACTACCTATATTTCCTTTTTTTTTTCTGAATTCACCATGGCTAGTGAAACACATAATTATATCTCCCATTGCCCCAAACCTGAGAAACGTGAGGGTAAAAAATTTGGCTTAGTTATTTTCGGGGGAAGAATCCTAACCTGGAGTTAGGCTAGCACAGTTAGGCCAGCAAAGGTTGGCTAGCACAGCAAAACTTTGGCGCACGTCTGTGTGCAGACCTCTCTGAATCCAAGAATGGTCCAAACATACTTTCTGGTGTCCCTGTGTCAATCAAACTTTGATTAACTGGGCCGGCCTAACTTCAGGTTAGGATTGCACTCTAACTGTTGTAATTTTAGAATGACTTAAAGACTAACATTTTCTTTATGTAAGTATGGGGAAAAAATCATTTACAAAATGTGTACATCCTCATGAGAGAGAAAAAATACCTTATGAAAAAAATCAGAGAGGGCGCAATCCTAACCAAATTTCAAGCACGGGGTAAGGGCAATATTCATTTACCATGAGGAGGCCTCTGTGATTCCCCCCCCCCAAAAAAAGAGGCAGCACATGACCCACTGGCACAGCTAAGTCAGTGCTGGAAAGTTGGTTAGGATTGTGCTCATAATCTCTTTTGTGGTAATTAAGGGTGCAATCCTAAACTGAGTAAGGCCGGCATAAACTAAGCCAGCAAAGTTTAGTCAGCACAAGGGACACTGTAAACTATATTTGGACCACTCTCGGAGTCAGAGAGGCCAGCACATAGACTTGAGCCATCTTCCCTGA
Source organism: Lerista edwardsae (assembly GCA_029204185.1). Lineage (NCBI taxonomy): Eukaryota > Metazoa > Chordata > Lepidosauria > Squamata > Scincidae > Lerista > Lerista edwardsae. The sequence continues at coordinate 15,838,291 of JAJKFI010000010.1, forward strand.
TTCTGAGAGTAGTCTAAACACGCTTTATGGTGGCCTTTGTGCTGGCCAACCTTTGCTGGCTTTGTTTATGCTGGCCTAACTCCAGTTTAGGATTGCGCTTTAAATGCACTCACAATTAAGTGCACAATTAAGTGCTCTCGCAGTTTTTCTCCTCTTGCATCTGGGGGAATTGGGGCACCTTTAAAGAAGATTTTCAGCATTTCAAAACTTGAGAAACCTGAAGAAATTATTTGTCATACTCAAATAAGTGTTTGTTTCTCAAACTGTGGGTCAGGACCTACAAGGTGAGTTGCAAGCCAGTATCAGGTGGGTCACGTAGCACTTAGCACGGTCATCATTGAAAATATGAAAAGTTGGGACTGGAAAGGGGGAGGGTGGAATGGTTATTTTGCCTGTGTCAAAATAAATAGGCTTGTAAATGACTTTTTCTCTTTCTGATTCACTTTTCTACTGGAAATGGCTGAGAAATAACCCAATTTATTGATCCATTCTCAGAAAAGCAACAGGATCTGGCGTCACAATGATGACACTTCCAGCCATGACATCACTTCAGGTGAGTCCTGGACAGATTGTTACTCTAAAAAAATGGGTCCCGGTGTTAAAAGGTTTGAGAACCACTGGCTTAGGATAGCTATATCTTGAAGGCAGAAGGGTTCGCGATAGAACAGGTAAGCAGAACATATTCAAAATATCTGAAGCTTGGGTAAACTTTTACATTGGAAACAGAATTTCTATTCATTTACAAGTGTCCATTCTCTCATCATAAAGGATTAGAGCAGTGGTTCCCAAACTGTGGGCCAGGACCTACCAGTGGGTCACGAGCCAATTTCAGGTGGATCGTGAAGCACCTTGAGTAGCCATATTGAAAATATGGGAAAATGAGATGCTGGAAAGGGGAAGCGTCGTGTGGTTGTTTTGCTTGTGTCAAGGTTGTAAATAGGGTTTGCTATTGGAAAATGGTTAAGAAATAATCCAACTTATTGCTGCATTCTCAGGAAAGCAACAGGCCCTAGCATCACAATGACGGCACTTCCGGCCATGACGTCACTTCTGGTGGGGCCCAGACAGAAGGCCATTCTAAAAAGTGGGTCCCAGTGCTAAAATGTTTGAGAACCGCTGGATTAGGGCAATGAACATAAGAGTTATCCCAATTTTACATCATGAAGCTATTTAGAAATCTTTCAGAAATTATCTATAAAACTATATATCATTGCAAACACAATTTTTTTATGGATTGAATGAAAATAAAACCTATCGGGGTTTGTCATGCCTAAATAAATCATACCCATACACACATCTACCCAGTATGAGTGAATTGCAATATTGTGTTGCAGAATGCAAGAAGGAGCTCTATCTGTGAATAAGAGAACAGATGGCAAATATATTCTAAGGTAACGTACATGCCAGGATATAAATAGCAATACCAACCACAGTAAGGAATGAGCAATTGGAATGAATATTAAATAAAGTTTTCAAAATAGGACTTTGTTTTCCCTTCAAGGAGTTTATCTCGCTATCTCGCTATCAACATGTAACATATACAGACACACATTACCCATCTGTCTTACTCAGGGTGCAATCCCAACCCTGGGCTGGAATAGGGTGGCAGAAATGCTTGCCCCATATCCAGCCTGGGGCTTGGAGGTGCTGCCATGCTACTCGGGGAAAGGGGTAACAATTCCCCTTCCCCCTGGTAACTGACAGTGGCCCAGATGGGACTACTCAGAGCTGCACTGCCAAAATCTGTGGGGCAACTGCAAGCTTCTGAATTAGGGCCACCCAAGCCCGGAATGGGGGTTAGGGTCCAGCCAAAGACCTGGTTCTGGCTCCTCCCCCTTCCCTGGGCCAGACCGCCTACAGGCCCATCCAGCATTCCTTACTTCCCCTGCCCTGTTGCACCCTTCCCCCTCCTGTTACGCCTTTAGCTGCCCCTCCCTAAGAAGGCTAGTCTTACCTTCGGGCCTCCAGACATCTGTGTGCTGGCTAATTTGGTCCAGAATGACACAAATCTGCTTTACATTTGCATCGCTCAAAGGGCAGTTCAAGGGACTTGTGCTGGCCTTGCAGCCAATTAGGATTGCTCTGTCAGAGGTATTACGCATTGCCCCAGTGCACAGAGATGTGATGTCACAATGTCATACAACATTGTAACATCACTTCCAGGTGCTCCCTGAAGGAGCAGGTGCTCACTGCTGCATTTTCATGCCCCCTGTTCCTTCTCCAGAGGAGGCTCCCTTTGAAGGAGAAGGGACAGGGGCACAAAGCTGCCAGGGCCTCCATCATCATCATCATCATCATCATCATCATCATCATCATCATCATCAT
>JAJKFI010000010.1:15855609-15872183 GCA_029204185.1 Lerista edwardsae
TTCTTTCTTTCTTTCTTTCTTTCTTTCTTTCTTTCTTTCTTTCTTTCAGGGATAGGCTTCACGTTTTATTAAGCTTAAGATCTATATTATTTAATATAAGGGGCTAGGAATTGTGGACTGATGGTTGAGCTGGCTAAGCAGGAGAATCTTTGGTCTTATTTTTGGATGGGAGATGGAATGCCAGGCTGTGACAAGCTACAGTACTGGCTGTAGCAGAACGGAGTAGCTGTACAGCTGATTAGCCATAGAGGAATGTGTGAGAAGGTAGCTGGCAAAAGAATGATCACCTTATATATATTCCTTTGTGTTTCCAACAACCCTATGTAACTCCTTTCCTTGTCCCATAACTTAAAGAATAAACTTTAAAAATATTTGCTCAAAAAAAAAAAGATTAAAAAAAAGAATGGAGTAAGACCTTGAGGACCTGTCCAAGGTGGACTTACAATTGCCTGCTGAAGCTTGATGGCTTGCAGCCAGAGGAGAGGATCGCACTGTGAAGGCTACATCTGAGATTGAGGATTCAGTGAATCACAAATACTGTATATTTGGGGGGGGGGAGAACCATTGAAGCATGGTGGTTTAGACTAGCCTGCCTATGGAAGCTGCCTTGGGCATTTGCTTCAGCATGGGAAAGACAGGATAGAAATTATTGAAATAAATAAGTAAATAACTTTTGCTTGAAAAAGAACTACCAGACCGGCTCTTCCCTATGAATCAGGATCAATGTGAGGAGTCAAAGGCCTTTACCCACTCAACCATGGTCCTAATCTGTATTGCCTCATCCTCAACACACACCTGCTATTTCACAAGAAATAATGCTTCCATTAACACTAACTGGAGCTTTGTGAAATGGGAGCCACTGACGGTGTATGTGTGATCTGTTCCTTGACATATGTTCTGAATATGTCTTTAATTTTTTACTTTTGTCCTTTCAGTGAAAAGGACATATTCCACTTTCCATATGATCTGGACCACCACAGGAGAAAGACTTGCAAGCTTCCTATTCCCTTATTACAATTTGAATGGGTCCCCTACATACATGCTATTTGGAAAGAAAAATGTTTCTGGCATATTAATGTGAGTAACAACATAATATAATTTGGCAGTCATTTTGCGTAGATTCACGTTTATTAAACTGGTACTTGTCTTTTGAAAGGGTCACCCATTCTGGCTTGTAGTGTCACCAAATCCTTTGATATACCCCCAGCGCAGTGTCTTTCTCGTGGCTGTTGCTGGTGGTGTTCTCCATTGCTTTAGATTGTGAGCCTTTTTGGGACAGGGAGCCATTTAACTTTAATGTTATTATTTGCCTGTAAACCGCTTTGTGAACTTTGTGTTGAAAAGCGGTATATAAATACTAGTGATTGATTGATTGATTGATACCCTACCAGACAAAACCTGATATACATATTAAGCCCACAATTCATTCCTGTTCTTTTGGGGGGGGGGAAGGACTTCAAAGGAACTTTAGATTCTGTGAATCATTTGAGTGGTGAATGGCATGTTTGGCATGAATGGCATGTTTGGCAATGACTATACATACAGCTTTAAGACTACAAATCCCTGATGCAATGAAACTCCAAGATACAATGCATGTGTGAAAATAATGACCATGGACTTCATTGTGAACTTCGTGTTGAAAAGTGGTATATAAGTACCTTGACCTTGATTGATTGAACAATTGAAAAAGCAGGAGGAGATGGAAGCATACCTGGGACCAAATGGACCTTGATCCACTTGGACCTTCATCAAAATCAATTGGTTGCAACTAGAAAAACTGAACTTGCAATGGAATTACTCCTGAGAATCTTGCATGCGACCAATTGGACGCCTGATGTTATATTTTGATCTTGATATTTCCTTAAAATTTTCCTGTTGATTCTATCAAAATAATGCAAACAATATAATCTAGTCCATTACAATGGGCACAATCCTTACCTGGAGTTAGGCTGGCACAGTTAGGCCAGCAAAGTTTGGCTGGCACAAGGTCCACCGTAAAGCACCACTCTTGGAGTCAGGGAGGATGGCGCATGTCTGTGTTCTGGCCTCCCTGACTCTGAGAGTGGTCCAAACATACTTTATGGTGTCCCTTATGCCGGCCAAATTTGGCTGGCCTAACCATGCCAGCCTAACTCCAGGTTAAGATTGCACCCTACATTTAACTTTCTTCCAAATGAGTTAATGGCTACACTTAAAAAAACTGCAACACTCCTGTGAATCAGTATAATGAAAGAGAAACAGAGTTATTATCCATCTGCAATCACTACTTTCTCCCCCTCCCATTTATGTTCCTTATATTAGTTATGTGAGAGGTGTTTTGGATGGTGGGTCTAGGGGTTGTTTTTGCTGATGTTTGCAGTTCTGTCCCTTGCTAAGGATAAATACCATCTGGTTCCGAAGATTAGTCAAAACCTGAGAAAATATGCCAAACATACAATATGTTCCTTGACATCTGTTCTGAATATGTCTTTATTTTTTTGCTTTTGTCCTTTCAGTGAAAGTTCCGCATCATACCAAAAACATTTAGAGTGCAATCCTAACCTGGAGTTAGGCTGGCACAGTTGGGCCAGCAAAGTTTGTCTGGCACAAGAGCCACCATAAAGTATGTTTGGACCACTCTCCGAGTCAAGAGAGGCCAGCACACAGGCATGCACCATCCTCCCTGACCCCAAGAGTGGTCCAAACACACTTTACGGTGGCCATTGTGCCAGCCAAACTTCGCTGGCCTAACTGTGCTGGCCTAAGTCCAGGTTAGGATTGCACTCTTAAATAAAGCTCTGTGAGTTGTGGATGTGGGTGAACCTGTGGATATCATATACCTGGATTTTCAGAAGGCGTTTGACACAGTCCCCCATCAAAGGCTGCTGAAGAAACTTCATAGTCAGGGAATAAGCGGGCAGGTCCTCTTATGGATCCAGAATTGGTTGAGGGCCAGGAAACAGAGAGTGGGGGTCAATGGGCAATTTTCACAATGGAGAGAGGTGAAAAGTGGAGTGCCCCAGGGATCTGTCTTGGGGCCCGTGCTTTTCAATTCATTCATAAATGATCTGGAGACAGGGATAAGCAGCGAGGTGGCCAAGTTTGCAGATGACACTAAACTTTTCCGGGTGGTAAAAACCAGAAAGGATTGTGAAGAGCTCCAGAAGGATCTCTCCAAGTTGGGGGAATGGGCAGCCAAATGGCAGATGCGTTTCAACGTAGACAAACGTAAAGTGATGCACATTGGGGCAAAAAACCAAAACTTCACCTATAGGCTAATGGGTTCTGAGCTGTCTGTGGCAGCTCAGGAGAGAGATCTTGGGGTGCTGGTGGGCAATTCAGTGAAGGTATCGACCCAGTGTGCAGCAGCAATTAAGAAGGCCAATTCTATGCTTGGGGTAATTAAAAAAGGGGTTGAGAATAAAACAGCCAATGTTATCATGCCATTGTACAAATCAATGGTAAGGCCGCACCTGGAATATTGTGTGTGGAATATTGCCGCACCTCAAAAAGGACATAGTGGAGCTGGAAAAGGTGCAGAAGAGAGCAACAAAAATGATTACGGGGCTGGGGCACCTCCCTTATGAAGAAAGACTGCAGCGTTTGGGGCTCTTCAGCCTAGAAAAAAGGCGCCTGAGGGGGGAAATGATTGAGACATACAAAATTATGCATGGAAGGGATAGAGTCGATAAAGGGATGTTCTTTTCCCTCTCTCAAAACACCAGAACCAGGGGGCATCCGCTAAAACTGAGGGTTGGGAGAGTTAAAACAGATAAACGGAAGTACTTTTTTACCCAGCGGGTAGTTAATCTGTGGAACTCTTTGCCACAGGAAGTGGTAATGGCATCTGGTCTTGATGCCTTTAAGAGGGGATTGGATGGATTTCTGGAAGAAAAGTCCATCGTGGGCTATAGGCAATGATGGGTTGTAGCCTCCTTACACTAGTAGTAGGCTACTTCAGAGTACTGGGTGCAAGGGAGTGGCAACAGGATCCAAGCATCTTGTTGTCTCATGCCTCCCTGGGGCACCTGGTGGGCCGCTGTGAGATACAGGAAGCTGGACTAGATGGGCCTTGGCCTGAAAGAGCAGGGCTCTTCTTATGTTCTTATGTTCTTTTGAGTTTGAGTATGTTATGTAGTTGAATGTAATTTCATCACACACACTGAGGGCGCAATCCTGACCAACGTTCCAGCACCAGGGTAAAGACAATGCAGCTCCGAGGTGAGGGAACAAACATTCCCTTACCTTGAGGAGGCCTCCAAGACTACTACTCCCTGCAGAATGCAGCACACATTCCATTGGCACAGTTATGTCAGTGCTGAAAAGTTCATTAGGATTGCGCCCCCAGTGTTGTCCTTGTATACCTCTTTTTTTCCTTTTGCATTCCATGCACCTATGATAGGTATAAATGATGTCTGCATACAGATCCATCCTTCTCATCCACAGTTTGACCATCTGTGGATTTGATTCAACACTGATGGCCATAGCAGATAAGGACTCTTCCAATCCTTGGAGAAGGGGGAAAAACATGTCCCTTTACAATCACGGTTTAAAAACAGCTTTTCTTACTGTTGTAAAGAGGCAGCCAAGCAGGCAGTATGCCTCTGAGGATTAGAACAGTCACTCAGAGGCAAGCGACTCCCTCCCTTCACCCTGGCTCGCTGAAGGATGGAATGCAAAAGCATTTAGGGCGCAATCCTAACCTGGAGTTAGGCTGGCACAGTTAGGCCAGCAAAGTTTGGCCGGCACAAGGGCCACTGTAAAGCACATTTGGACCTCTCTTGTAAACAGGGAGGATGGTGCACCTCTGGTGCACATCTCCGACTCCGAGAGTGGTCCAAACATACTTTACGGTGTCCCTTGGCTGGCCTAACTGTGCCGGCCTAACTCCAGGTTAGGATTGCTCCCTTAATCCTGCGCGGACCTGGCCACAGTGACCCATGCCCTAATGACATCTAGATTAGACTATTGCAATGCGCTCTACGTGGGGCTGCCTTTGAAGACGGTTCGGAAACTACAACTAGTACAGAACGCGGCTGCTCGGGTGGTTGCTGGGGCACGTCGGTTTGACTCTGTCGAGCCACTGCTTCGGCGACTACACTGGCTGCCGGTTCTGTTCCGGGCCAAATTCAAAGTGCTGGTGTTGACCTTTAAAGCCCTTTACGGCTCGGGCCCAGGGTATTTGAGGGACCGCCTCCTCCCATATAATCCGACCCGTACTCTGAGGTCATCTGGGGGGGCTCTCTTGACGGTGCCGCCACCAGGAGAGGTGAGAGGGGTGGCGGCCAGTAGGAGAGCCTTCTCGGCGGTGGCACCCCAACTTTGGAATACCCTCCCCTTGGAGTTAAGAACTGCTCCCTCCTTGGCGGTATTTCGGCGGGGGCTGAAGACCTTTTTATTTCAGCAGGCTTTTAGTTGCTGACAGGCTGGCTGGCTGGCTTTTTTTTGCATTTTTTTAAATATATTTTATGATCCTAGGGATTAATTTGTTGTATGTTGTATTTTTAATATTGTTTTTATTGTCTTTTAATACTGTTTTTAATTGTTTTTTACTGTGTTTTTAACCTTGTAAATGCCGCCTTGAGGGCCTTGTGGCGGAAAGGCGGGATACAAATCAAATAAATAAAATAAATAAATAAATAATCACATTTGCATCCCATTCCATTCTTCAGCGAGCCAGCCCAATTGTAACAAGGGCCTGTGCCAGTGGAATGCATGTTCCGCCAACATGTACTGCAGTGGTGGGATTCAAATAAATTAACAACCAGTTCTATGATGTCATAGCCGGAGCCAAAAAAAAAACCCCAAAGGCAGCTGAGGTAAGCGAGTGGGCGGGGCCCAGCCATTTAACAACCGGTTCTATAGAACCTGGGTGAACCCTCTGAATCCCACCACTGATGTACTGTCACAAAAGCTCTGTCAGGCACTTTGTGACAGTGCAAGGCCCATGCACACCATCAAGAGGGCCATAGCCTTCTCGCTGGCAGAAGTGGTCATGGGAGCAGGTAAATCCAGTGCAGGGTGGGGGAGGGTTGAACTTGGCAGGGGGAGAGCAGATCGGATGTGGGAGGGGGCAGGATCACAGGTACCGCCCTGCACTTTACCCAACCCCTCTTCTCAAGCCTGTTCTGCCTTCACAAATCAAGGCAGACTTGCACTAGTGATATCACTGGTGCAGGTCCTAGTTGGAGAGGATGGAGCATGTCTGTGTCCCGGCCTCTCTGACTCCAAGAATGGTCCAAACATACTTTACGGTATCCCTTCTACTGGCCAAACATTGCTGGCCTAACATGTGCCAGCCTAATTCAAGGTTAAGATTGCGCCCTCACTCAGGGTCTTTTGGGGAGGTGTTAACTAAAGAAAAAAAAATTTTTTTTTTCCATAGCAGCTGCCTTATTTTTTCCACCGTGCTGTCCCAGAAGGAAAATGCACATTGTAGCTTTTGGTGCAACAGGCACAATATTTATTTAACCCTGTCCTCTAATATATACTGTATTTTTTTCTCTTTAATGAAATCAGGATCTTCCAAATTTGATTCAGTAATGCGCAGTGCAGATCTTAAAATGCCCCCAATCATTTCCAATTGTTTGTTTTGTTTTTTGCCTGGACAACCCAAAGTATCTCAGACTCATCTGATGCTTTCATGACCACGACCTTGATGTAAAGAATGAGTCTCTGAGCAGTACTGAAGCCTAGTAGAAGACACTATAATTTGGCGTGTACTATTTTTGCTTGTTTGTGGTGGAGAGCTGGAAGTGCTAAATGTCATGCATATTTTTGCAATATGAATAAGTCATGCAAATGAGGCCAATTTGCACAAATGCAGCTGAGAGTTCATCTGCTGGCTTTTTTCAAGTTCATGGGTTATTACAAAGATTGGAAGTCATCAAAGAATGGGGAAGAGAAATAGCACTCTGACTTCAAATTGGCAGTAGGGATGATGCCGAGGTTGTGCCCCCATAGAAGAATTCACACCCCAATAACTGCTATTTTGGAAGACTCTGAGACATAATAATACTGTTACATAGTTATATTTTTAGCCAATGCACCATGATTTTTTTCCTTAACGATAATAAAATCTACATGCTTGCATTTTAGGCAACATGAAATATCAGACAATACGAGGTTGCTGCCAAGCTTGCTGCCATCATTGCTGGATCCATGCCTTCCCTCCCCCTCCCTGCCGCATTCCTCCCCCTCCCTGCCCAGCTTTGCCCTCTAAAATTGGGGTGTGAATTCTGTTCCATCCTCCTTCACCGCCTCTATCACCTCTGCCTCCTCCTGTGCTGGTTTAACCATTCCAGTAAGCAGCCAGTGCTCTTTTGATACATGCGGAACATTCAGTCTTTCCCACTAGTGATCTTGCAGTTTGCACTGCTGGATCAATGGCATAGCTAAATGGGTGAAGGAGGGCAATTGCACCAGGCAACAAGCTTTAGGGGGCCGCATGCTGAGCTTGACACTTAGTGGCCCAAATTTTGAAAACCTTGGTAAGTACGAAAAATCATTTTATATGTCACTGGAAAAGTAATGTGATACAGAGTGCAATGAAACAAACCATGTTGGAATATCTGTATTCAATCAAAAACCAGAATTTTTTTTTAAATTACGTTACATTTTGTCGTGGGGTAGGGCGGGGCTACAGAATCTTCATTGACCCCAGTTAGCAGATGCCTTAGGTACGCCACTGTGCAGATCACGCCTTATGGCGGCTTTACAGAAGTCAGCACTGGCGGTCCAGGTGTTCAGCCAATGGGACAGTCCAACAGTATTAGAGGGCGAGTACCTCTTCTTGGGCAAAACAAAGCATTGGGTTAACCCAGAGGTTTTCAAACAAGGGCATTATGGAGCCCCAGCCTGAAAGCCTCTGCCCCTTTGCCTTGAAGGGGCAGGGCAAAGGCAGTGCCACGATCCCCAGGATCGCATCTCTGCCTGGGGCAACAGGGTTTGAAAGTGCCTTACCTGTCGCAGCATCAGGCTCTGGGTGGGGGGGGGGATTGCAGGAAGCCATCCAGAAGCCTCCGCAGAGCTCCCCAAATGTCAGAAGAAGTTTTAAATAAAAGCTATCACAACCCACTTCCAGTTTCATGATTGCAACCTGAAATGGGTCACCATCACTTTACTTCTTCTGACACTTGGGGAGCCCTGTAGAGCCCACACTTGGGGAGCCCATGGGGCTCCCCGCACCCCCCCCCCAGAATCTGGCACTGCGACAGGTAAGGCACTTAGAGCCCCTGTTACCCAGGCAGTGGCTTTGCTGCCTTCGCCCCTCCCCCGCAAATACTTACAGTGGCGCAACTCGCCGTGAAAGTTTGGAAACAGCTGGGTTAACCTATGGAATGTGCAACGCATGCTGATCTTTGCATAGAGGATGTTTGGAAAGAATTTCATTCTTGAGTATTTCACTGGAATTCCCATAATTTAAGGTGAAGCTTTATGACGAGGCCTGACGGAGATGGGTGTTGAAAATGGCCCCCACGAGGTGAAAGGCAGCCAACCACACCAAATGCAATGAATCTCTCTCTCTCTCTCTCTCTCTCTCTCTCTCTCTCTCTCTCTCTCTCTCTCTCTCTTGATGCACTGCATGCAACTGGAATTTGAATTAACCGTGTGGACTATATTTAGAAGTATGAGAAATCCTGAAGACAAATTGGGGAATGTCACAAAGTCCCTGTCCCCAAAAAGAGGCATATTGCTCACAATCATATTTTTCTTCTTCATTTTATTCATTGTATCGATTATCTCTTGTTCAACTTGTATCCAAAATGCAGACAGCATAAATTCAAAAGAACTAACGTAAGATGAGCCCTGCTGTAATTAGACCAAAGGCCAGGAGCGTGGATAAAGAAGTGCAGTCCCCATTCTGCCGCGCTCCTGCCCCATTCAATCCCTCTCCACCTTCATCCAACTTGCTGCATGGACTTATCAGCTCTGGCAGGTTAACCGTAGGTCAGCTGGTGCATGGGATGCCACTCTGGCCTCCCCACCGAAGCAGTGTGTGTTGTTGGAGGCTCCTGTACAATAGCCGTAAAGCAGCCTCCGCAGGTGCAACGTCAATTTCGACAGCAAGGATGGGGGTTAGGATTCAGGCATGAATGGTACCTTTTTTCCAAGTATTTGGGCATAAGACTGCAGCCTTTGTTCTTTCCTTTCTAATTGAAGGGAGAAAAATACAGGAACTGCCATTAAAGAGAAGACAGAAGTTATTTCAAGCCAGTACCACTCATAAATAATATAGAAATGAAGGACCACTATAGCTATTAAAGATGCAAGCGTTCGTCAAAATAGAGTTGTTTTTCATTGCTAACGTATCTGCCTGCTTTTTCCTCCTCCTAGAATTCACTCTAGTTCTCAAGAGTACAGCACATTTTCAAGTAAGTACTGCTTGACATTTACCTTTTCATACATGATGGATATTTAAAAATGAGCATCTGCCAGTGCGCTAGCATTGAAGCTAAATCCCTCCCCACTGATTAGCCATGCAAATAACTTGACCTAGTCATCTCCACAGCATCTCTTTGGTACTCTGACAGCCCAGTCCTATACTTGGTGGCTCCTGGAGGAAGAGCAATGCCAAAATGGTGACCTCTACATCAGTGGTGTCATCTAAATGATTTAACAACAGGTACTCACTTTTGATTGGCACGTGTCGGGACCCACCCACCGGAAGTGACGTCATAAGCCAGAAGTGATGTCGTGGCAGGAAGTGACATGAAAAAAGCCCTTTTTGAGGCCTCAGACTATTTTAAACTGACCCAACAGTTGCAACAGTATTCCACAGCACCCCCAGAACATGTTAAGGAGGCCTGGCATCATGTTAAAGTGACCCAAAACCCCAGAGCAGCTCATTTTTCAGTGGCAAGGCAAGGCAAGGCTCCGCTCGCTGCCTTCCTGGCTCTGAGAACATGCAGGCAACTCAAACATGCAGGAAATTCAAACGTTGCAGGGGGCGGAGTCGATGAGTGGGTGGGTGAATGGGCGGGGCCAGCTGTAATCCTAGAAACCGGTACTCGCGTACCCCCGCATACCCCCTGCATGACATCACTGCTCTACATCCAGAGACTGCTGAGGCCACCACCGTGGGTCTCCTTGTGGTAAGAGAGCATTCTTCCCTTACCTTGAGTAATGCCGCTGCAGCACTAATGGGGCTTCTTGGCTCTGCGCCCATGTTTGAGCAGGCCCATGTCAGGCTGCCTGGCTCATGTTTGGGGTGGGGATTCCACCCCCATTGTGGACCTGATTCTTCCCTTCCTCCCCCTCCCCTACCCCGTTCTGCCCACTCCCTGCCTTCCCCCACCCCAATGGGCCTTACCTTACCAATGGTGCCAGCTGGCCATACCACCATGATGAGGCTTAGCGTCAACTGGCGCAGCCCTAGCGCCGGTGCCCCGACTCCCCAGGTGCCATAAACATGCTTTACATCATGTTTGCGGCACGTGGAGCCAGCGCTGAGCAGCAGCGCCAGCAATACAAGCCCTTAGGACTGGATTCTGAAACATCCTATAGCATTAAAGAATTGGCACTTCTCAGTACACTTCCCAATTATCGTAATGCAAAGAACATAAACAATAAAGGTTCTGATGATACTAATCACTGCCTTCTGTAGTGAATTCCAGTTCATACACAAACATCCATTTACTCAAGTGAAGGAAGGACTCCTCCAGCCTCTTGTATAAGCCAACTCTTGTGTAGCTATTTTAAGGCAGATGGAGCAGTTCTCCAACAATCTGTGCTCCGCTTCTCACACCCCCAGTGTTCAGATTGAAGATTGTTGTTTTACACATTGGCAATGTTATGTAAATCTGGAGGAATAAGAAGGCTTTTCTGAAAAAAAAAAAAACCATCAGTCATCGTTCAAGTAATTAACAGTATTCTTCTTTGCTTTATTTATCTGTTAACATGAGTTGATATTTCCATGCATTTTTTTTTTGGCAAATTGTTTGTGGAATAAAGTGACAAGATGTGCTGTACATTTCTATAACTCGCGGGAGGGGGGGGGAAGCATCGTCCAGATGTACCGCTATTCATGGTAATTTGCTACCATTTTTTCTTGCTAAGCATTTCATTAAATGGATTGTCTTCCCAAAGCAGTTAATACTGCTGGTATTAACAAGTCTATAAAAAGCAACCCTTTCCCCTTGTTGGAATATTTAGTTTCAGTATTCCGATCCAGGGTTGCTAATGGCCTCCAATGTATGCATGGAATTTGAATGCAGTGGTCTTCAATCTTCTTTGTGCCATGTGACCCCCCTAAAACACACACACACACACACACACACACACACACACGCGCGCGCGCAAATAACATATAAGAAGCCCCCTCCTGAGACCAGATCTGCCCTTCCCTGCCATCATCAGCCCCTTTTACCTCCACCACTTGTGCTTTCACAAAAAAAACACCAAAAACTGTATAGTAGCAGCCTAAGCAGGGTGGCCTAAGGCTGTGGAGCTTAGATAGCAACAAAAGGCTTTGCAGGATTATATCAAGAACTCAGTTTTGGACTACCATGCTTGCATTGGATCCAAGTCTTCTCTTGCACAAAGAGATGTTTGCCAGGAACCCCCAAATGGGACCGCGACCCCCTAGGAGTCACAACCAGTGGTGTCATCTAAATGATTTAAGAACAGGTACTCACTTTTGATTGGCACGTGTCGGGACCCGCCCACCAGAAGTGACGTCATAAGCCGGAAGTGATGTCGTGGCAGGAAGTGACATGAAAAAAGCCCTTTTTGAGGCCTCAGACAATTTTAAACTGACCCAAGAGTTGCAACAGTATTCCACAGGACCCCCAGAACATGTTAAGGAGGGCTGGCATCATGTTAAAGTGACCCAACAGTTCCAAAACCCCAGAGCAGCTCATTTTTCAGTGGCAAGGCAAGGCTCTGCTCGCTGCCTGCCTGCCTGGCTCTGAGAACATGCAGGCAACTCAAACATGCAGGAAATTCAAACATGGCAGGGGGCGGAGTCGATGAGTGGGCGGGAGAATGGGCGGGGCCAGCCATAATCCTAGAAACCGGTACTCGTGTACCCCCGCGTACCCCCTGCATGACATCACTGGTCACAACCCACAGGTTGAAGAACACTATCTAGTGCATGAAGGGTAACCCAATTTGGAAAACAGCGTTGTTCCACATGCTTTATAATTTTAATATAAAATAACTGCGTCAGATGCTACCTAGTAATGTGGAACTTTTTGTGAAGCAGCAACAAATCTGATTGGGTGGAAAGACAAGGGGAAGTCTAGGGCACATCCTAAAGACATGTTAGCAGGTAAGCTGCTTCAACACTGTTCACCTGCTACATGTAATGACCCATTATCAGATTATCTTGTAGTATACTGTAGTTGTTCGGATGCACATTGAATAAGTATGTTTGTTTCTAGTTCCCTATAGTACATAATGCTCAGGGTGGATGCAGGCATTCAAGTAGAAATGTCAGTGTCCTTTGAACCAGCTTTTATCAGACCGTGAAACATGTGACATAGGACTTGCACATTGTCACATGTTGCTTGAGCAGTGGTGCCCAAACTGGGAACTCACAGGGGTGCCATGGGATGTCCCCAGTGGCCTTTCAGCTCTCCTAGGTGCCACCATTTTGGATGGCCTGAGATCTTGCAAGATCTAACACAATTTGGGGGGAGTGCTGGCCACCAGCGGTACCATGACACTATCATGCTTGGGGGAGGCAGTATCTTTCCCAGGGATACCCTCTGATCTTCTGAGATCATCACCAGATAATCTACAGCCGTTTTCTTCAACCTGTGGGTTGTGACCTCAATGGGGTCGTGAAGCCTCATTTGTGGTGGTCACAACAACCTTTCACAGCCTGTGCAAGAGAGGGCTTGGATCCCATCCAATAATAGTGCTGCCTTATAAAAACCTGAGTTCCTGATGTAATCCTGCACAGCCCCATCTTGCTGTCGTGTCCCACAACTCCTAAGGCCTGCTATCTCATCATAGGGCTGTTGTGAAGACTCCAGAGATAGGTGGAAATGGGGCAGGTGGAGGAGGCAGAGTAGATTGGTGCCTGGGGGATGGGTGGGAATGCTGGGTAAGTGGGTCCCCAGGATTGGTGGTGGGTCCCAGTCTCACACTTTTTATCTATCTCTATCATCGGTCATGGCACAAAAAAGGTAGAGCTTGGACTCAGGGTGAGGATGCTTGAAAGGGAAATATACAAGTGCCTGCTCTCTCTCTGGGTGAAAGCACGAAGGAGTGGTTATAGATCAGACCAGTGGTGTCAGCCTACCGGTTCGCTGGGCGGAGTTTTCGCGGTCGCTGGGCGGGTTTCCACGGTGATCGGCAGCGAGCTCGCTGCGTCCCGTTGCGCAGCGGGCGGGCTTTTGCCATTACGCAACGGGACACAGCAAGCACGCTGCCGATCATCGTGGAAACCCGCCCAGCGACCGCGAAAACTCCGCCCAGCGAACCAGTAGGCTGACACCACTGGATCAGACCCTACTGCATTTTTTGACTGGCACCAACTGTCATAAGTGAGGCCCAGTTTTCTTCCAAACCTTGTCTTTCACAGGGAGGTTTGCAGGCAGTATAAATAAGAGTTAAATACACAAATGAAGTATGCTGAGAAATGGACAATAGAAGTAGAGAGAAGACTTCGCTTGCTTGCAACCCTGATGGCAAGTTTTGCTGTCCCCATTGGCACCAAGCTGTAGATGCATTGACATGGAAAACACTTTCAAAATGTGGTTATTTTTAAACCTATACAAACCCTCTTCGATGAAAAGCTGCTAAATAGTTCTGTGATTTGCTTACTCACAGACCTGTAGGCAGGGAAAAAAATGCTGTGATGAATGGCATCATTGGGCATTATTGAGGCATTTTTAGGGCTATAATTTTGTCAGTTCTATTTTGGCTCAGGATTCAAGATTGGGTTTTGGGGGAAAAGGAGAAAAAACCGGAGACTCTGTTGATCAAAGTTATATAATTCTTTTCACTGGGGAACATCAACATTATTATTAAGAACTGGTGTTAGGCCAGCAAAGTTTGGCTGGCACAAGGGCCACCATAAAGTGCATTTGGACCACTCTCAGAGTCCACATCTGATGGTCGACATTTTAGTGCAACAGCAATCAGGACAATAGCTTCCTCAGCCAGGTAGATGCTTTGGTGGTACAGGCAGGGACATACCTGAGTCCTGCTACCAGGGCCTCAGTTCAAGGCCCATAGCCAGCGTTGTCATCCGCAAATGAACTACCGGAATGCTGGGAGGGACTTACACGGAGCTTCGCCGTGATTGGCTGCCCGCCCATTTTGTTCTGCGGCTGCCCTGGCCTCGAGGGGTGCCTGCTCGCAGGGGGAGACTGGTGGGGGGCACGCTGGGTGCCTGGGCAAGCAGCAGGGGGCCACGCCAACCGGGGGCAGCCCCCCCTCGAGGCCAGGGCAGCCGCGGAACGAAACGGGCAGGCTGCCAATCACGCAAAAGTCCCGCCCACGTCCCTCCCAGCGTTCTGGTAGTTCATTTGCAGATGAAAACGCTGCCCATAGCACTTTACATTTGTGGGCTGAAGATGTACACACTCTAAGTTCGTATTCTGATAGGCTTCCTTTGTCTCGCCATGGCAGTGCATGCAACAGTCTTTAGTAAACCAGCGTTCACAACAATTAGACCTACCGTTTCCTGATGGTTAGAACAATTCCACATCCTTTCCCACTAGATCAGCGATTTCATTCCACTGAACAAATGTAATTTGTATGCAGCCTTAATCATGCACACTTTTTAGAAACTGGCATCAGGCGCTAAGTACAATCCTGTCAAATGGCTGGCAGTAGATTAACTCTGACACCTAATGACATGCCAAAGTCTGACAGACTAAGAACTGACTATATAACCAATGTCAATCATTCAGCAAGTGCCACTTCAAATGTTTATCCTGTTAGGGAAGACATCTATCTGTGCCAGAATTCAAAACACGGCTGTGAGTCGCTGAATATGAAAACGCATTGAATATGAAAGTGAAAGTATATGAAAATATTCCAAACAAGAAGTGTGAGCTTTGGAAAAAAAGAAAGCAGGGAGGAGAGTGATTTGGGGGAAGGGAAGGAATACAGTGCTTTGGGGAAGAGAATGTTTTTTGGGGGGAAGAGAATGTTTTGATGTGGGAATATCCAATAGTTGTACTGATGTCATGTGTCATAGCACGTATTAAAAAAGTACAGGCATGCCCTGGTATCCACTGGGGTTCCATTCCAGACCCCCACCTATGGATACCTGAAACCACGGATACTGGGGGCACCTTTTTAAAGATAGGGGAACAGCAGTGGTTTTGCTGCACCAAGATTCTTAAAAAAGAGATTTGTTAATGTTCCCCTGTCTTTTTAATAGGCATCCCAGAATCCATGGTATCTGTGGATAACTGAAACTGTGGATACCAAATCCATGGATACTGGGGCATGCCTGTAGTTGCAAACTCTCTCTCTCCGTCTCTCTCTCTCTCTCTCTCTCTCTCTCTCACACACACACACACACACACACACACACACACACACATATGTGGACATACTTGCCATTATACTAAATAAGTGCATTTGCAGGCAGTCAATTACGCTCTAATCCTATGCACACTTTCCTGAGAATGAGCCCCACTAAATATAATTGGACTGAGTAGGGATGTATAGGATTGCACAGTTCCAGAAGCCTGCTAGAATAGAATTCATTCTTCTTGAGTTAGAATAAGAAGAATGTAGGCTCATTTTGGGCCAGGGGATGCAACTTGTGTAGAGTCTAGAATAGTAACGACAAACTTATGGCATGCATGTCAAGGGTGACATGCCATAACGTTTTTGGGTGTCACACAAGCGTTCACCAACACTTTTGAAATGAAATTATTTGATATTTGAAATGTCTTTATATAATACACCGCATACATAGCACCACATATAATTGGACTATTCTTTTTTTTTTTTTTTTTATAAATAATGAATATGTAAAGTATTGTTTCTCTTTTGTTCGGTGGTGGGCAGTGAAACACCAGCAGAGTCAAATTAGGCATTTTCAGAATTTTTGACATGCCAAGCCCAAAAGGTCACTGCCCTAGAATGTATATACACAAACTCTCAAGAGAAAAAATGCTTGATATTAAATGCATCCTATTAATTAACTAATTAGAGCTTATAGGCCACTATTCAATGTGAAGCAGTCAGGTCAAGAAACAAATAAACATGCATCATCAACAACAACAAAATTCAGAAAGAGACAAGTAAGATCACTGGCGTAGCTAATGAAAGTGTAGCCCAGCGCAGAGGGCAAAATGATGCCCTGGAAGTAACAGACGTGACATCACAGTTGTATTTTAATTTTCTGGGGTTCTTGGCCATAACTTTTAATATAATAAAGATATTACACTCCAGTCAATTTCATTGCATTCTGTTATAAGAACATAAGAAGAGCCCTGCTGGATCAGGGCCAAAAGGCCCATCTAGTCCAGCTTCCTGTATCTCACAGCGGCCCACCAGGTGCCCCAGGGAGGCATGAGACAACAAGATGCTTGCATCCTGTTGCCACTCCCTTGCACCCGGTATTCTGTACTCGGTGTTGTTGTTGTTGTTGTTCAGTCGCTAAGTCGTGTCCGACTCTT